>PVJC01002171.1:0-10000 GCA_004026665.1 Murina feae | reverse complement strand
GAAATGGTCCAGGTGAGTGGTGAGCCAAAGTCAGTGTCCACTGCATAAAAAGAGCTCCACAAATATTTGCTGTTATTCAAAACACTTCTTAAACCAGATAATATTTCAATAGTTTAACTCGTGTGTGTGTGTTTTTGCATGGTTAGATTTCTAGTATTTTCTGTACATCCTGGCATTATCCCCACTCAAGCCAAATAGTTAAACTTCACACTCAGCAAAAGTTGTCAGAACAAAACAAAAAAAAAAAAAAGAGAGAGAGAGAAGAAACTCTTTTGAAGTTCAAAGTCTGTCCTTTTAGGTCTCAGAAGCTCAGGTCCAGAGGGGCTGCAGGCAAGAAGGCTTGATATGATAAAGAAAGGTTTCCCTCCTCTCCCTGCCCAAGAGGAGATAATGGTTCTTAGGTCTAAGGCTTGTGTGTGTCTAGTGAGTAAGAAGAAGATGAAGAGCAAGTAGGTGGGGGAGAGGTCAGTCTCTCCAAAGGAGATGACTGAGCCAAAAAGTTCATGCAGACAAGAGCAAAGGCATTCACATAGGTTGACATATTAACAATACTCATGATAATCATAATGATAATTGTAAATGTTTATTGAGTGATTAATATATACCTGACGCTGTTTAAAGCAACTTACATGTATTAAATTTAATTTCATCTTCACAATAGCCCTAAAAGCAAATATTGTTTGTTATTAGCTCCATTTCAGCTATATTTCTCAAAGAGGTTAACTACCTTTGCAAGATTACATAGCCAGTAAGTATAATGATTTGTGAATCTGATATTTTAGAACAATTGTTATGGTTAGAGAGTGCAGAATGGATAAATGGGTGAAAGATTGGAACTAGGGAAAATGATTAGAAGGTATACAACAATCAGGGAACTGGTATATCCCAGGGGTCAGGGCCCTGGGAACAAAGACAGTTTGGAGTTTCAAAGATGACACCAAACTTTTCAGTCTATGTGTCTTGGAGAAGATTAGAAATTCAAAGCAGCTGCCTATTGGGAATGATAGTCTGAGAATGTTAAGTTTTATTGGAAACAAATTTGATCTGATTCTATCTCAAAGTCACTGCAAAGACACACAATAAAACAAAGATAATCATGTCACAGTCACACATTATCAATAAGCAATTCACCAGCAGTTTCTAGTCTCATGAAATAGGTGGTTGATAATCAATGTCTGTGTCTAACTGCTGAAGTTGCAAAATCGAGAATACTGTGAAGTGATTCTGAATTGAGACCAGTAAAGACCCTGGGAAGACCAAAATTCAAAGATTCTTTCTTAAATATTTGACAGATAAAAACCCACAACAAGGGTGCAGGACCTAAAATGATCAAAATCAAATGAAAAGACAGAAGAGATCTCCTAATTCCTGTTGTAGGAAAAATAATGATCCCCCAAATATATCCACCACAGACTAATGTCCAGAATCTATGAATATGTAAGGTTACTTGGCAAAGGGGAATTAAGGTTTCAGGTGACAGTTGCTAGTGACTTCAATTGTGAATAGTGCCTTAGTTTATCTAGGGGGCCTAATGCAATCATGAGTCCTTTAAAAAGGGCAGCGGACCCCAAAAGAGAACTGGAGAGATGGCACTATAAGAAAGACTAGACCCAATGTTGTTGGCTTTGAAGACAGGGGAAGGGGCTATGAGCCAAAGAATGTAGATGGTCTTTGAAACTGGAAATGGCAAGAAAACAAACTCCTAGAGCTTCCAGAATAGAATGCATTCTGCCAGCGCCTTGATTTCAGCCCAGTGAGACCCCTTTTGGTCTTCTGATAGCCAGACATTAAATGAATACATTTATGCTGTTTTAAGTCACTTAGTTAGCAGTAGTGTGTTACAGTAGAAATAGAGAATTAATACAGTAAGTCAGAAAATAAGTTATTTTTTCAGGTGGTTCAGATTTTTATTTTCACAACACATCTATAGACCGACTCTTGCCTACATGAAACAGACAATGTTAACAGAGAATCACAAGCTTCCATTTGTATTCTCAACAATGGAAACAGTCTTGAATACAAATTGAGCATAAAAACTTCCGAGTCATATTCTATGTAGTCCTCCCCTATTTGCACTGAAAAAAACAAACAAACAAACAATAACACAAAAACAAAACAAACAAACAAAAACGAATACTACACTGTCAACAGTGATTCTCACATTCTGGGAGGCATCTGCTTCCTTTTAGCAGGACATACCTCTAATTTAAAAGCAAAGGAGACCAAAAATGCAGTGATCTGTGGAAATATACAGGAAACATTCCCTTGTCTTAGCAAAGGGGAGAACACCTTGCTCAGGGAAGAGACTCTTAAACTACATAGATAATTGGTTGGCATAAAAAGAAGACTAGTAGAGGTTGTGACCTTATTTTCTTCCTGCCAGCTTCCTCCTTTCCAGGGTATACTATAATAAGCCCCTTCTCTCAGTTAAGAGGCATTGCTCTTTTTGCCATGGCTTCAGCCTTATTCTCAGCAGGTGGCTGGGTTTGGGTTCCTGGGGTCACTTTAAGATCAATGCAGCCCTAACCGTGTTAAGTAACAAGACAAGATAATTCCAGGCAGTATGAGCGGCTGTAGTCCAATGAAAGTTCCTTTAACCTAGTCCCGAGTGTGATAACACAGGGATGTCGCCTTGGAATAGAAGACACCTGCCCTGTTCAGGGGTCAGAAAGTAGGGAGAGATTAACTTGGTTAAAAGGACACTGTAGCTTATTTTAGACAAGTTAGTGCTCAGGAGTCTCTGAGATGGAGCCTGCATTGTGCTAATTCAGCACTATTACCTGCACTGGAAATTGTATTACTCATCTACTTAACTTTAACCAATTACAGAAAATAGCACCTCTGACTTTAGTATAATACTTTGAATTTCATGGGTGAACATAGACTCTCTGGTAGAATAAATTAACCTCTGACCACATCATAGACCAACCTTAAAAACTTGAACCTCTTCCTAAATGGAAAAAGTTGGAGCCAGCCAAGAATCCAAGTCAACCTTAGAGAACTCGTCTGCCAAGAAGTCCTTAAACCTAGATTTCTTCTCAAGTCCAGATGGTCAGATAATTAACAATCAGCCGAGAGTTACTGGGAATCCAACCAAGCATAGTGGAAGGCCCCAATAAGTTTAATATATGCCTAATGCATTCAAGAAATTTGCAATTAAGTTGGGGAAATCAGCCATGGGATAGTTACAAGAAGTAATTATACACCTTTTTGTGTGCATTTATCTGTCCCACCTTAAATCTGTAAAAGAGGGACTACATGCATTTTATTCACTGCTTTAGCTAGTGAGTAACACAAAGTATGTACTCTAAACACCTACAGATATTCATTGGTTTTATCCCACAATTACTTAGGCATTGCCCTCAAACCCTTTTTTGGTTGCTTCAAGAAATTGAATCATATCAATTATTTTCTAGGATGTACCAAAGATCTAGAATGTCACAAATGTTATTGACAACAAAAGGGACTGTATCAAACCACTATTTCTAATTTGCTATTTCTCTTCCTCTTAGCCCGCCTTCTCTGTTATCCACAGGAGTTGCTCATTAATCAGAGTAACCTTTCTGCCTTTTAAAGACAAGGGACCTATATTAATTTCCTAGGCCTGCCATATTAAAGTATGACAAACTGAGAGGCTTAAAACGACAACAAATTATTATCTCTGAGTTTTAGAGGCTAGCAATCAAAAATCAAGGTGTCAGTGTCACCTCCTCCTGAAATCAGTAGGGAAGATTCTGTCCTTGCCTCTTCTTAGCTTCTGATGGTTGCTGTCAATCCTTGTTGGCTTATAGATGCATTACTCCACTTTGTGCTTCCATTTCTAGGCTTTCACATGGTTGTTTACTTATAAGAACAGCAGTCATATTGGATTAGGAGCCTACGCACACCAACATGAGCTCAAAATAACTAATTATATCTGCAATGGCCCCATTTCCAAATAAGGTCACATTCTGAGGTACGAGGGGTAAAAATTTTGATATACTTTTCTGAAAAGGATACAACTGAACTCATTAAAGGATGCTATTCCTGTAGGAAGAGAATCCATCAGAAGAAATTTATCAGCTTTATTCACTGTTGCCATCCTCACGCTACAAATAGTAGCTGATGCATCTTAGATGGTGACACAAACAGTTCTTCCCTGAAAAGATATCTGGTATGATGGCAGGTCAACATTTCCAAGGCTAACTTAAGATTCAAGATTTGGGGGGGAAAAAACAAAAACTGTTTCAAGCTGCTGAAACAACCAGAACTAGGGGGAGGAAGATTATGGAAAGGGGAGAACTAGAGAAAAAAAACATACACAAAACACTGACATTGCGCGACTCTTTTGAAGATTCTGGGTTCAGAGAAGAAATCTGGGTTGTGCCCAGGCAGAAGGCCACTGGTAGGGATAGATAAATGAGCACAGTTTTTCACTGTCTTGTAATGCTACAGAGACGGAATTTGAGGCTTAAAGAGCCAAGTCATTGGTAACGGGAGGAATAGAGAACTAAGCCTGATATACAGCCAGCTTTTCCCATGATACATATGCCAATTTTTGAAGGCTAGCAGGATTAGAAGCTAAGCAGACAAACTGAAAAGCAAAACAGAGTCCTTAGGAATCTCAATTGTTACGGAGAAAAGAATTAGAGTTTAGGCCCTGCCTGGGTGAAGGATCCAGTGAACTCTCAAGCTCTCAGGATGGTTAGGCCTTGGAAATGGAGGTGAGCCAGGATTAGACCAAAACTGAAACATAGTCTTTACTGGGATTAAGAAACAGTCCCCACTCTACCTAGCAGAACAAAAGGTAAACTCTGGCTGGAGGAAGATAACATTATCTGAAGCCACCACAATTTTTTTCCATACAATACCTGGCATTTAATTACAAAATTACTAGGCATACCAAGATACACAACATGTCTTAAAACCCAAAGAAAAACTAGATAGGGAAATAAGTCTATATTGATCCAGATATTAGAGCTAACAGCAGAAAAAAACCTTTGGAACAACTGAGTTATAACTTCAAAGAAATAAAGGAGAAAATGTTATACAGATGAAAATATGGAGAATTTCAACAAAAATCTATATGTATAAAAAAGAAGCAAATACAAATTCTATTACTGAAAAATGCAATGACTGGAATTAAGAATTTATTTAAATGGATTTAACACAGCAGAAGACAAAATTATTGAAATGGAAAGCAAACCCATAAAACTTTAGTCACACTGAAGAACAGAGAGAAAAACATTTTTAAAAATGCAAAAAAAGGAGCATAAATACATGTGGAACAACCACAACCAAAAATGTCTAACATATAGGTAATTGATATCCCAGAAAGAAGGGGAAAATAGAACAGAAGTAATGACTGAAAAGTTTCAAAAATTCAGGAAAGACAATGCAGCCAGTTTCAAGAATTTTGAGAATGCTAACCAAAGTTAATACAAATTAAACTATATCTAGCTGTACGAGCTCCTTAAAACCAAAGAAAAATTTTAAATATGAAAAGACAAATGGGAGAAAAGACACATGATCTTTAATAGAACAACAGGTCAGCTAACTTCTTATGAGAAATGATGAAAACCAGAAGACAGTGGAATGATGTCTTTAAAATGTTGAAAGAAAATAACAATCAAGATTTAAGACTCAAAAATAAGAGGAAAATTTAAATGTTTTAAGAAAAATCCACAAAATGGAAAGACTGCATTTCTAGCAGACCTTAGCTAAAAAATACAATTACTGAAAGGATTTTTTTCTGGCAGAAGAAAATTACTCTGAAATAGCAACATTCAGAAGCAGGATGGGTGCCACAAAAAGCCTTCATTTTCTAGAATTTGTTAGTAATCTCCAGAACAGCAAGGAGTTCAACATGTATGGCCAGTTCCTGGCACATTGATAATCTCTTCATAAGTGCTTCGCTGTTAATATAACTTTACTTCCACCCTGCTCCAAATGAATAGTTTTCACACTTTCATCTTCACTTGAGTCAGAGAAGTTTTATATTCCTAAAGTATCCATTAACCTTAAAAAAGGAAGAAAAGAACAACCCGGATATCTATTCCCAGGTCTGAAAATGATTCTATTTCATGACAATTCCCCAAATAAAAACTAAATCTTAAGAAGATAGGTGCCCCCAA
Source organism: Murina feae (assembly GCA_004026665.1). Classification (NCBI taxonomy): domain Eukaryota; kingdom Metazoa; phylum Chordata; class Mammalia; order Chiroptera; family Vespertilionidae; genus Murina; species Murina feae. The sequence continues at coordinate 3,887 of PVJC01002171.1, read as the reverse complement.
CCTTTCCTTCAACTTAGTACTTTCATTCTAAAAAAGAGAGATTACCTCAAGTAATCTTCATTGTCAATGAATAATCTCCTAAAGGAAGGAAACTTACAGATCAGCTGATTCTTTCTCTCGCCACTAGTAACAATCTAAACCATTTTCACTCTATTTAGTTTTCTCTACACAATAGAGAGCTGGGAAAATAAAGCAGGAGAGAAATCCTTGGAACTCCTTAGATGCCTTCCACGACATAGTGGCCACCAGAGGTATTCAATAATGAACCCTTTTAAAGGTTTGAAAGCTGCAGCAAGGTTTAATAGACCATACAAAGTCTCCCCCCAAGCCCTTCAAAGAATGTCTGAAATCAGGAGAAGTAAAAACTGGCCTTCACTGGTAAAACAATGCCGTCTGCACGGCTTTTTATTCCAGGGGCTTAGAAATGCAATCAGCTTTCTTGGCTGCTCCCCTTTTGTGCTCAGAGCACATTATGCAGCTTTCTTCGAGGCACAGAAGCTCCCCGCAGTGACAGCCTCCTCCTGAATGGGGCTTCTGAGCACAGACGTTTTCCTATGTCTTATTTGCAGCTTTCTACAATAAACCCTCTCCCACATGAGTACATATTTTCATTATCTTATTTTTAGAAATGCAATTTGGAGAGGGGATGTGTGATTTGACAGTCTAATCGTGGTAGATCCTTCTGTCTACGACGCTCTAGGATCTGGCTGCAAATGCAACCATTGCAACACGCGATTTCAGCACACCAGGCACTGGCTCCACTCAGCCATCTTAAAAGCCATGTGCAGAGCAATCACAGGAGCCCCTTCCCACACATTCATTAGTGAAAATATATCCTATAATATGATTCTTTTCCATAACAGCATTAAGTGTTTCCCATTCGGGCTGGGAGTGTAGGAAATCAGTTCAGGGTCCTGTGGTTCAATGAGTTGAATACTCAGGTTATTCTCAGGTCTTAAGTTCATTTCCATTCCTTCAAGCCCCAAGACTACTGGTCTAGGTGTTTGCATCAATAGCTTTCAAACTAGCAGGTCTCTCAGAGGCTTCATTTACCAGCTGAGTTAAACTCTGTGAGTGGAAGAACCTGATAACACCAAATGCATTTCCAGGAGAATGGAGGTTGTCTTAAAATTAGGGATTTATGTCCCTCCATCTTTCTTTCCCTTTCATTATTTCCTTTTAAGCCATCCCATCTGCCTTCTTTTTTTTCTTCCTTCTCCACTTGTCTTTATTAAAAACTAGGGGCCCAGTGCACAAAATTTGAGCACTGAGGGAGGAGGCTGCTCAGCACAGCCTGCACCCTCTCACATATTGGGAGCCCTCCAGGGATGTCTTACTGATGGCTTAGGCCCACTCCCTGATCCCCTTGGGGAGTGGGCCTAAGCCCCAGTCTGGCCTCCCTTTGTGGGAGGCGACCAGGCTAATCAGGGGAAGCCACCAGCCCCATCACCCCACTGCTGCAGCCACTGCCAGTCACCACAGCCACCAACGTGTTTTCATCAACATGGACTCCAGTCCCTTCACCATGAAAAAATGACAACTTCCTTTAGGCATTTTCAAGATTTGTCTTTCATAGGATATGACCTTTCTTTCTTTCTTTTTTTTATCCTCACTTAAGAATATGTTTTCATTGATTTTTAGAGAATGTGGAAGAGAAGAGAAAAACAGAGAAACATCAAACAGAGAAGAACACTTCGATTGGTTGCTTCTTGCATATGCCCTGACCTGGGCCCTGGCCAGGGAGGAGCCTGCATCCTAGGAACATGCCCTTGGTCAGAATTGAACCCAGACCCTGCAGTCAGCAGGCTGAGGCATTATGCACTGAGCCAAACTGGCTAGGGTAGGATATAACATTTCTTAGCCCTACAGGCATGGATCTTCATTTTCCCCCCAGGAGTGTGGTGGAAAAACCCTAGATCTTCTTTAAGGATTCTTATTACCCAGGTTACTAAGAATATTACCAGTGGCATACATGGAGCTTAGCCAGTGAGCAGTCAGAAAAATTCACTCTGTAGTTCACTCTGATCACTGGCTCCACTCCTGCCTCTCCAATCCCAGCTCCACCCCTGCCCAGGCCTGTAACCTCTGGCCGAGGATGCAGGCCAGGCAGGGGACCCCCAAGTCCCTCTGACCACTGGCTTCACAGAGCCCAGGCCTCTGTAATAACCAGCTCTGATCCTCCCCCTGCCATTTTCAGCTCTGCCCTTGCCCTCTGGCCAAGGCTACAGGCCTGGGCAGGAGACCCCAAGACCTCTGCTTTGCTGGCCCCACCGGTGCCCAGACCCCTGCGATCGCAGGCTGAACCCCTTCCCCTCTGATCACTGGCTCTGCAGAGCCCAGGCCCCTGTGATCTCCAGCCTTGCCCCTGCCTAGGCCTGAGACCTCTGGCCCAGGCCTTATGCCTGGGTAGGGCACCCTCATACTCCTCCCATCACCAGCTCTGCTCCTGCCCCCTCTGATCACTGGCTCCACCCTTGCCCATGCCTGAGGCCTCTGGCGAAGGCCTCTGTCCTGGCAGGGGACACCCAGCTCCCTCTGATCACCTCTTCTGCCCTTTGGGCTCCCTGCTTCCCCCACCACCTGTCTGGCTAACAGGCCTGAGCACTTCAGTGGCAGAGCTGAGCCAGACTGGGTGCCTCCATCTTGTGGCTATGGGGGAAGACATCTTTGTGACAAAGTGATACCTAATTTGCATATTACTCTTTTGTTAGATAGGATTTACCTTAGCCCTGGCCAGATTGCTAAGTGGTTAGAGAGTCAGCCCTCAAATTTAAGGGTTGCATGTTTAATCCCTGGCCCCAGTCTGGGCCCTTGTATCTCTCTTATGTCCATTTTTTTTTTCTCTCTCTCCTCTCTGTCCCTTTCTCTCTCTCTCTCTCTCTCTCTCTCTCTCTCTCTCTCTTTATCTTAACTAATAAAAGTGTCATATTGAAATTAACCATTTCTCCGGGATGGGGTAAGCCACGCCCACCAGCCAATCAGAGCGACTGTATGCAAATTAGCCCAGCCAACATGGAGGCCGCCACTCACGGACCTGAGTAAACGGCAGCTTCCATTGCAGCAGGAGTGAAAATGAAACTGTAGCCCGCTCCACTCTGCTTATCCTCAAGCAAAACACACGTTTGCAACATAATAACAATCATAGAATCCTCGGGAGCTGAAGGAAACAGCAGGCCTAAGCGTAACATTGTCTCATTATAGACGCCGCGAGGTGAGGTGAAGCAGAGAGGAGGTTTCATTACATGTCTAGGCCCCGGCTTAAAGGAACAGCATCAATTATAGAAGCTAAACAAACCCCAGAAACCTGCTTCCAGCAAGCCTGGCTGGGACATTGGGTCAATGGGAGCTGTGGGCAGCCTTAAAGCCTGAAAGCGCCAATCAGCCCCTCACCCACGCTGGCCACAACCCAGTGGGGTAAGGGACATTCCTGGGGGGCTTGGCCAGCCTGGAGACAGCCATCAGCCCGTCACCCAGCCTGGTCAGGCATGCCAGCCAGTGGACATCCCCAGACTGTGAGAGGGCACAGGCCGGGCTGAGGGACCTCCCGAGTGCACAGAGCAGCTGCAGGGCGGAACAGTGCAGTACCCAGGACTGGTGAGTGGGAAAGAGGCGGCAGGGTTGGTGGCCTGCTTGGCGGCTCCCCAGGCCCTTTGAGGGGCACCGGGGAATGGGAAAGAGGCGGTGGGGGCCGGGGTCCTGCTTTGTGGCTCCTCAGGCCCTTTGAGGGGCACCGGGGAGCTGGTAAGAGGTGGCGGGGGGTCGGTGGCTTGCTTGCAGCTGCCCAGGCCCTTTGAGGGGCACAGGGGAGTGGGAAAGAGGTGGCAGGGGGGGTCTCGGCCTGCTTGGTGGCTGCCCAGGCCCCTTGCAGGGCACCGGGGAGTGGGAAA
>PVJC01002170.1:0-82404 GCA_004026665.1 Murina feae | reverse complement strand
GATGGGGCTGGGGGCAGGTCCCCAGTGATGACACACACACACACACACACACACACACACAGAAGGCACCTGGCAGACTGGGGCCATCATAGGACATCCACTGAGGGGTCCCAGACTGTGAGAGGGCACAGGTCGGGCTGAGGGACTCCCTCCACGCCGAGTGCACAAATTTTTGTGCACCGGGCCCCTAGTATATAGATAAACATTTATATATGCAATTATTTGTGTTTCTAAGCTGAGTGTAGTTATATGTGTGTATAACATCATCAGTTTAGAAATATGTAGTTATACACACATATAACTACATTCAGCTTAGAAATAGAAATATTACTCATAGCATTCATAGAAATATTACTCATAACCTTTAAGCTCTTGTCAAAATTTTATAGCATCTTCCCTCTCTATCAAGGGTATCCACTATTTCAAATTGTTTTTAATATTTTTTATAGATGATAAATCTATATTAAATATATACATATGCATACATAAACATAAATATGTAAATTTCTAAATATTATGCTTTCCAAGTGTTTGAAATTTATAGATGGCATTATATTTTATTTTTCCACTCAATGAGTTAGAATTTATTAATATATATGTTTACAGCTATAGTTTATTTTTCACTGCTCCATGATAATCAATTTTATGACTATATTTCACATTACTTAATCATTCTAGCTATGGATATCTGGGCATTCCTGGGTTTTTACTATTGCAAATATTGCTACCATACTCTTTGGTATGTCACATGTGTAAGAGACTTACTAAGAATAGAAGAATATGATCGAGAATAGTATCTTCATGCTGAGAAAGTAGTGTCAAACTGTTTTACTAAGAAATCGCAGTAATTTGCACTCCCAGCAGCAGTCTAAGAGTTCCTTTATCATTTTTTGGTAATCTTATTCTTTATTTACTTTTTAAATTTTTTCAAATTGTATGCCTTTGTTCACGTAAAGATGTATTTCATTTTCTCTGATAATTGCAAAATATGAAGTCCTAGACTGTCTAAAGCAGAGGTACACCAACTTCCAGTGTATAGATATATAGTAAATATTTTAAACTGTGGGCTACCCAATCTGTTTCATTAAAATTCAGCTGTGCTATCATACAAAGCAAAAGTAGCCATAGATAATGCATAAAGGAATGACTATGGCTGAATGCCAACAAAGCTCAGCAGACCAAAAGCAAAACAAAATAAAACAATCCGATTTACCATTGCACCAAAAAAATTAAGATACCTAGGAATAAACTTAAACAAGAAGGTAAAAAAGACTTGTACTCAGAAAACTACAGGACATTGAAAAAAGAGATAGAGGAAGACATAAACAGATGGAAGAACATACCGAGTTCATGGATTGGTAGAAGCAACATCATTAAAATGTCCATACTACCCAAAGCAATCTATAAATTCAATGCACTCCCCATTAAAATACCAATGGCATATTTCACAGACCTAGAACAAACTCTCCAAAAATTAGTCATAACATTCATAGAAATATTACTCATACCTTTCATAGAAATATGATCTTTTTCATCTGGAATAAAAAAAAAGACCCTGAATAGCTTCAGCAATCCTGACAAAGAAGAACAAAATAGGAGGGATCTCAATACCAAATATCAAGCTGTATTACAAAGCCACTGTTCTCAATGGAATAGAATAGAGAACCCAGAAATCGGCCCAACCCATTATGCTCAATTAATATTTGACAAGGGAGCATACAATGGAGTCAAGACAACCTCTTCAATAAGTGATGCTGGAAAAATTGGAGATACATGCAAAAAAAGAAACTAGACCGCCAACTTACATCATACACAAAAGTAAACTCAAAATGGGTAAAGGACTTAAATATAAGATGGGAAACCATAAAAATATTAGAGGAATCCACAGGCAGCAAAATTTCAGACACATGCCAAAGCAATATCTTCACTGATACTGCTCCTAGGGCAATGGATATCAAGAGAAAATAAACAAATGGGACTATATGAAAATAAAAAGCTTCTGCACAGCAAAAAAAAACCATCAACAAAACAACAAGAAAGCCCACTGCATGGGAGAACATATTTGCCAATGTATCTCTAATAAGTAATCTCCAACATTTATAGGGAACTCATACAACTTAACAAAAGAAAGATAAACAATCCAATCAAAAAATGGGTAATGCTCACTACAAAAAAAAAATGGGCAAGGGACCTAAATAGATACTTTTCAAAAGAGGATATACAGAGGCCAAGAGACATATGAAAACATGCTCAAAATCACACTAATCATCTGAGAGATGCAAATAAAAATGACAATGAAGTACCATCTCACACTTGTTAGAATGGCTATTATCAACAAATCAACAAACAACAAGTGCTGGCGAGGATGCAGAGAGAAAGAAACCCTCCTGCACTGTAGGTGGGAATGCAGACTGGTGCAGCCACTATGGAGGACAGTATGGAGTTTCCTTGAAAAAACTAAAAATGGAACTCCAATTTGACCCAGTAATCCCACTTCTAGGAATTTATCCCAGTAAGCTAGAAACACCAATCAGAAAGGATATATGCATCCCTATGTTCAAAATATGCACAATTTACCATAGCTAAGCTTTGGAAACAGCCTAAGTGCCCATCAGCAGATGAGTGGATTATAAAAACTGTGGTGCATCCACACAATGGAATACCATGCTGCTGTAAAAAAGAAGGAATTCTTAGCATTTGCAACAGCATGGATGGAACTGGAGAGCATTATGTTAAGTGAAATAAACCAGTCAGAGAAAGATAAATACCACATGATCTCACTCACTTGTGGAATATAATGAACATAAACTGATGAACAAAAACAGATCCAGAGACAGAGAAGCATCTTTCAGACCATCAAACCTCAGAGGAAAGGTAGGGAAGGATGGGAGTTAGGGGGAAAGATGAACCAATGGACTTGTATGCATGCATATGAGCCTAACCAATGGACACAGACAGCAGGTGGGTGAGGGCATAAGCAGGGGGGTGAGAGGCATTGGGGGGATAAGGACACATATGTAATACCTTAATCAATAAAGAAAAAAAAACTGTTAAAAAATAAAAACTCAGCAGACTAAATTTGGCCCAGGAGAGTGGTAGTTTGCTGACCACTGGCTTGAATCATATGAAGTTTTTGTTGTTATTGTTGTTTTACTTTTATTCTTGCTCATGGTGACTTTTCTCTGTGTCTGTGTGTGTGTGTGCGCGCGCATGTGTGCGCACGCTCAGTTTTAATAGTGAATTCAGTGTTTTGCCTGAATTTAACTCCTGGGAATCAGCAACCACAATTTCTCCTCCAGACAATAGTTGCTTCCACTGGGCACAAGGGTGAGCCGCCACCTAGAACCATTTTAGTTGAATGTCTGCTCCGACTTTCTCAGATGGCTTAGACAGTACAAACTCAGAACCAAGACCAGCTTGGGAACAAATCATGGTTAAACATTCTATAATAGAATATTTTTATTATTAGTTGTTTTTCCATTCAGAACCATGACAAGATGGATAGATTTTCTTGTGGACTTTGCTGGCAGATAATTGTTTTCAACCCATATTTCACAAATGCTCTTGGGCCTTCAGAGTTCCAGCTAAGTGAGTGGATCTCAGATTCCAGCTCCCAGCTCAGCACATTCCCAAGACTTACTCTTCCAACTTCCTTGAGATTGAGAATTTCCAAAATTTCCAAATTTCCTAAAATCCCAAGACAGACCTGGCCTTCACACTTGCTTTCTGGCTTTGACTTCTTATCCTTTTTTATGGATGCTTTGGGGCATCCTTAAAAAATCCTTGACTTTTTAAAATATATATTTTTATTGATTTCAGAGAAGAAGGGAGAGGAAGAGGTGGAAACATCAATGATGAGAAAGATGCATTGATCGGCTGGACTACAACACCACCCAGGGTGAACATGTATTACAAGCAACAGATAAACATTTTTGAGTGAAGCCATTGAGGTTTGAGGATTGTTCATTACAACAGCATAATCTGGCTCATCAGGAATAATTAATTCTATTAGCATGAGAGAAAACATTAATTATTGCCTATATAACAAGGGTAATGATAGATGGGACTATAATTCAAATCCAAGTTTATTTTATCAAAGCTGCTTGTTGCTTTTGCAAGCTGAGGAGTTAGTCAGCTTTCTGAATGTCTGGAATCCAAAAATCTGTTTGGAGTCAATAGATACACTGTGGTGGCTCCCAGAATTCTGGAGCCATCTCTTACAAATGAGCATTCTTACTGCATGATATTTCATCTTTGAGGCAGTTAGATGGAGAGCATATGAAAATGGCTGTTATCTATTTCTCCTCTGAATTATGATAGAAAAGCAGGATTTCTCTGGTTGCAACTCTTCATCAGATTTCACGATACCTGAGCAAAGAATAGTATTTTGGTAACTTAACCCCAGCATGACACCGAATAATTCAGGGAAGATTGCTGATGGTTCATTAGACTTTTAAAATTGGAGTCCTGCCCCATCACACAAGCAAAATAACTTCCATGAGCAGTTTAAATATTCCTCCCTTTTCTTTGTGCTTTGATGCTGCTGCTCATGGGCACAGCTCTGCCCCTCCCCTGCCACACACAGCTCCTGACGGATGCTGGTCCTTCCCCCCCGGGAGGTTACAATGGAAGTGTGGCAATAAGGGAGTCATTGGGCCCCCACCTGCCTTTTCATGGTCCAATGTCACCCCTGCATTCAAGACTGAGGTACAGCTATCCTTTGAACCCTGGGCCCTCTCATGGCAAGCAACATTTCTCTTCACTCCTATCCAAACTGTCTGCAAAGCCATCTGTTTCTATACCAGAGTTCAAGCCAGCTTTATAGACATATTTTTAAAATCTGCTTATCCCTGTGTGAAAGACCTACCGTGTAACCACATGTCTATGAGGCTTCGCAAATTGCCAAATCTGCAGCTTTTTCTCCTGGAGACTTTTTTTTTTTTTTTTTTTAAGGAAACCTATCTGTACTCACAATGCTCAGCTTTTCACCGAGGAAAAAGCTCAGAATAGATGTTTCTTCCAGTTTTCACAAACTGTGATAGGCATGCAAAGCTGAGCTCCTGCTATTTCTCGAAGGGCCTCTTCTTGACATCCTTCAAAACCTAAGCTGCACTGTTTTTACAGAAGTTTCCAAATCCTAGAAACTGTAACACAGGTACCTGTTTCCAAGATCACACCTGGCAAAAAAAAGTCTCTGTCTCGATTCTATGTCCCGTTCTTGGAGATTCCAGTTTTACTAGAATGTTTTAAGTTCTGCCTTCAGGTCCCCCCTTACGCCGGCCCTTCCCTTGTATTGGAAAGCCACAGGTGGGAGGGCCATGATGATAGCTCCTCTTTCCACATGCATCCTGTGTGGCTCAATGGCCTCCATGGGAGGGTTCACATGAGTCTCTCTGGCCCAGAGATGCTTCAGGCCTCAGTTCCAGGGCTGCCTTCAAGGCTCTCGGTGGAGGCCATAGCAATGCTGCTTGTCACTGTGGGCATCACTGCACACTCCAGGGGATCACCTCTCCCTTGCAAGGTTGTATACAACCTCCCATGCTGCGTGAATTAAACAGCTTCCCATCGTGTCAGATTAGTGAATCTGCTTAGCATGACACCGGCAATCTTCTCTCGCACACCCTTTTGTTGTCCTGGAACAAGACAGACTGCCATTGAATTGGCTTGAGAGGCAAGACCAGCTGCATAATTTGTAGAACCCAAGGAAAGATAAATATGTGGACTCCTTGTTTTTTAAAAAATTAAGGAATTAAGAAAGCATTGCAGTAAGTGTGGGGCCCTTGTGACCGCACAGATGGTATGCCCATGAAGCTGGCCCTGTTGGGGGCGATATTACTTTGACAAGGTGCTCGGGTATTATGTCCTTGAGGGTATTTTCTGTGTTCTGATGTTATTCTCACCCAGAACCTTTTCTAAAACTTCAAATGGGCAAATCCAATAGAGTTCTTGCTGCAGATAGGACACTTGGTAGCCCATCATCACTGTCCCCAAATCCCCAAGGAAATCCCCAATTATGGAAACATAGAGCCATTTTTGGCATTTGAACACCAGCCACACAAATGTTTCCATAGCAGAGCAAGACTCGTGTTCAAGTCTATACTGAATTCTAAAGCAAGGATTGTGTCTGCTGTAAACTTAAGAAATAGGATGCCCAAAATCAAGGTCTCCAAATACCACTCATGCCTATTGACAACATTTCGCGGACTCACAAATCTGGAGAGAAAACAGGACAACTCCATCAACACAGAATACTTCCAAAAGTTGTTTCAGATAAAGGCAATGAAGCCTGAGGAACATCTGATATCTGTGTTTATCACATCTTGCAACATGACTGAGAAAACCATGTGGCAATAGTAATACGGCTGATGGCCTATTAGCATTTTCACAGGGGTACACAATTCCTGTATAAATTCACTATTTAGGTAAGCTAAAAAAAAAAAAAGGTGACAAAAAATAAGTACAATTCCTTTTAGTAAAATTATTAGAATAGAGAAGTCTGGTGTAAAGCTGAATGCCAACATGAGCTGTCAAATTCCCAACCCTTCTATCTCATTTTTCTATATAAAAGGTGGTCTCTCCCATTTCATAAATACCACAGAGCTTATTCTGTATCTAAGTGATTCTGTGCTAACGGGTAATTTATTTCTAGGCAACATTTTCCCCCCAGATAAACCCCAACTCGTAGAGCTCTACAGGTGTAAGTCAGCAGGTAAATTACCTTCCACAGGCAGTTCTGAAAATGCCCACTAAGGTGTTTTTAGCAAATGTGAGATTGAACATATAAGAAACGTCAAATAGCAGTCCCTCGCACTGATAAGAAGAGAATATCTCCTTTTCTTACTTCTTTATATGTAAAACTGTCCGGTGACCAAGTAACTTATACTCCTCTCTTTTGGGTTCATTTCTCTTCCTGGATTTTAAAATCCTAAACATAAAAGAAGGAAACTTCATAGTTCCTTGATCATTAGTCTTCCTGTCCTCTAATTATAGGTCTCCTCCCTGTGTCTCCACCAGCCATGTTCTCAAGGGGAGTAATAAACACACATTGACAGATATTAATAGAGAAAACACAGCAATTGGTGTAACTTAAAAATAAGTTTTTTAAAAAAGAGAGTCATTAGGGAAAAAAAATACTCTTCCAAATCGCAATATCAGAATTTTATAAGTGGTGCTAGGTGTCTTTTTGGTGTTATTGTTAACCCTTACCCAAGGATATTTCGCCACTGGTTTTTAGAGGAGAAGAAGGGAGAGGGAGAGATAGAAAGAGAGAAACATCGATGTGAAAGAGACATATCAATTGGTTGTCTCCACACGGGCCCTGATCAGGGATCAAATCTGCAACCTAGGTACAGTGGCCTTGGCCAGAATTGAACTCAGGACCCTCCAGTCCACAAGCCAACACTCTGTCCACTGAGCCAAATCACCTAGAGCTGGTGCTAGTGTTTTAGAGAGGCGTTTCCTCTGCGTGTTTGGTTGTAGAATGGATGCTTTCATGCACTGAGTTGGGACCATTATATCAGACTTAGACCTAAATGTTTCCATTGGTAAATATGGATATGGTCTTACTTTTACATTTTTTATTTTTATTGTAAAAATTTAAACATCCATCCATTTTGAGCATCTATTAGATAAAAAGATGCAGTTAAAGCATCCTTACCATCTAGGAATTTAAGTCTAGTGAGAAGAGAGGTAAAAAACAAATAAAAATAATAATAATCAATGGTTAATATACAAAATGTTAAGTATTTTAATTAAGGTGGAATTTAAAAATATATTCTTTGATTCCAGTCCCAAACTATAAGTAAGTAACCACAGAACAAGTGTTCCTCCCACCCCGTCAGTGGCAGCATCCTTTCACAGCCCATGCACGGAAAAGTCAGCGAGTCCCTACACGCTGTTACTTTTGAATGCCAGCCACCACCCAAGCAGCATATTTCTAACCTTAACTAAGGTTGAGTGTCCTGGGGAGGCAGCTTTCCCTTGCTTAGCAAGTAGTAAATTCAGCTCTGTGTTTCAGGTAAGTGTGTGTGCACATGAGTGTGTGCATGCGTGTGTGTCTCATTTCTCAATAAAGATATGCAAAGGTATGTGACCACTGTGGAAAGAAGAGTGTAAGAAGTGACTTAAAACTCCATATGGGCATCAGGAAGAGGGTGGCAAGGCAGAAGGGAAGCAAAGACAGGAAATTTTGAGCTGAAGCTTGGGTGGGAATCAGCTCATTCAATGTGTCGGTGGCAGGTTTCTCAGACAGAAGGAACAGGTGAGCGAAGTCAGGGAGACATCTGATTTTCTGGTGGATTAGAGGAACATCTAATGCTCAATGGTTCAGAAGACTCCAGGTGGATATATAATTGGAGATAACACAGGTAACATGTGCAGGTGCGAAGCTCTGCATGGTACATTAGAATGATGGGAAGTCAGTCAGAGATTTAATCTGAGGAGTGAGTAGTCAAATTAGTTTGACATTTAGAACAAATTCTTTAGAGTGAAAGAGACTAAAGAGCAGAGACTCTAGGTGACATGGGACTTGTAACAACTGTAAAGCATTTTGGATATCCTCCAGAAAAAACTCTTTATTTTGATAATAATAAAAATGAGGCCCATTGGATTATTTTTAAGTGGCTCATTCAAAGTCACAGAACTAGGACCGGCACTCTAAACAGCTACCTCCAATTTCTGTTTAAAAAATCGAAACCAGATACACAGTCATATTCTTTTTCCTCTGACCAGATCCTCCCTCAGGAGAGACTCTATGCACAAGGTTCTTAGCTCTGCACCTGGGGACCACGGTTAGCTCTGCTTCTTAACTGGGACAGACCCAGTGCTGAGCTAAAATAACAAATGTCTGGATGACAAGTAAGGTGCCAGTAATAAGATATTTGGAAACTCGGCTGAGTGCCATATTACTGACGGAGACTGAACTTTCAACATATGCCCCAAATGCATTTCACTATATTTGAATGAAACTTCAATAGCGTTAAACCCAATTTTTTTTTTCATTTCACAGATTAAGGCCAACAAAGGTTAAGATGTGGGCCCAGGGTTACACAGACAAAAAGCAGAGGAAGAAACATTGAAATTCATGTGTACTAACCTGCCACTGAGGCCGGGGATTACAAGCTGCCAGAAAGTTTCAACTGCAAATAAATTGAGAGAGAATCGTCTTTGACTGAAGCTCTCTGTTGACTGTTTTCTCTTCCTAAATGTACTTTTAAAACATACCTCGTCTTTTATTTATATATATACAATATATATTTTTTATTGATATCAGAGAGGAAGAGAGAGGGAGAAAGAAATAGCAATGATGCGAGAGAGAATCATTGATTGGCTGCCTTCTGCATACCACCTACTGGGCATCCAGCCAGCAACCAGGGCATGTGCCCTGACTGGGAATCAAACCGTGACCTCCTGGTTCATAGATCGAGTCCCAACCACTGAGCTACACCAGCTGTACCTCTTCTATTTTGTTTGCTTTCAATTTAAGGCAATTTTACACACAATGAAACACACATCTGTGTTTTGACAATTACACATGTCTATGTAGTCACACATGAAGGCAAAGAACATTTTATCACCCCAGGACATTTCCTTGTGCCTCTTTCAGTCAGCCCCACCCTCCAGGCAGCTACTTTCTGGATTCTATGCTCATAAATTCATTTTGCCTCCTGTTGAACTTTTACAAACAGAATAACAGCATATGCTTTTTCGTGTGTCTGGCTTCTTCTGCTTAATTATTTGAAATTCATACATACCCTAGTGTGTAAAATTTTTTTAGTGCTAAGTTGTACCCATTTGTATGAACTCTCAACAATTTGTTTACCCATTCAACTATTAATGGACATTTGGGTAATTTGCAATTTTCTTTTATTTTTGTGAATAAGGCTGCTGTGAACATCCTTATGCCCGCCTTTCTGCGGATAAATGCGGTTAGTGTTCTTGAGCACATACCTGGGAGAGAAAGTGCATAACAGCTTTATTACTTCTCTGAGCAAATGGCAGGAAACGTCAATAGCAGCCTAAACAGTAAGTACCCCAGTCCGAGGACCCACAGGAAGCAATTAGAGTCTCAGAGCTTCAATTAGAAACACTAGGAGACAGAATTGGATTTCTTGGATCAAGCAAGTAGACAGGTAGGTATTGCATGTGGCCTATGACCCAAGCACCCTGGGTGGAAACACATATTGAGAAAAGATGTAGGGAGATTCTATTTATGGGTTGAGGAGATAAGGAGGAAAAAATGTCACCTCTTTGCGTTAGGAAATGATGAGTAGGATTTTATAGCAGGGTAATCTCAATTGCATAAAAGAAACAGTGTAGGAAATATGAGGAAGCTGTAGAATAAAAACTCCATATGTATAAAAGCACTGATTGATCACCAGGGGACAGACATTCAACGCACAAGATGAGCTCCCTCCTGTCTGGGTCAGGACTGCAGGGATCAGGGATCAAGCATAAACCAGCTATCCAATATCCCCCCACGGGTCCAGGATTGCGAGAGGGTGCAGAGCAGGCTCAGGGACCCCATGGGACCCCTCTAGTGAGTAAATAAACTGACTCTAGATTGGCCTTTGGAAGAAGCTGCATTAGGAGAATAATCATGATAATGGAGGCATTAACAAGTTCATGCAAGCAGCCTGGCTTTAGAGATAGATTGAGCTAGAATGATTGATCTTAATCCTTGACTAAGCATTTTAGCACAGTGTGTCTTTGCCCTTAGGGATCCTTCATTAGCTCTAGGCACTTAATATCAGTTGTTACTTCCCTGGTGAGAAGAATCTTTCCTGCAGGCACTGGCTTCTGAAAAATTCTCCCTCACCCAGGAAAGCAGATTACACCTGCCATTTCTTATCTGCACACACCAGGGAGGCTGCTTAAAGCCAGAGGAGAAGGCCAGTGAGCACTGCCAAGCTTGAGAATTCAAACCACATTCTGTGTGTGTGTGTTTTTTAATTGAATTTATTAGGGGGGGTGACACTGGTTCACAAAATCATACAGGTTTCAAGTGTACAACTCAACAAAACATCATATGCACACTGCATCATGTGCCCATTGCCCCAAGCAAAATATTATTCTGTCCCTACTTCCCCACCTTTGCCCACCTCCAACTATCTCCCACCCTCCTTTCCCTCTGGCTATAATCCCTGTTGTCTGTATCTATCTATCTATCTATCTATCTATCTATCTATCTATCTATCTATTTACCTACCTACCTAGAGGCCTGGTGCATTAAATTTATGCATGGGAGGGAGGGTCCCCCAGCCTGGCCTGCATCCTCTCAAATCTGGAACCCCTCAGGGATGTCTGCCCAATCCCTGTGGGACCACTGAGTACTAACTGCTCGCCTTCCTGTCCACCTGCCTGCCCACCTGCCTCATTGCCCCTAACCATTCGCCCGCCTGCCTCATCACCCCTAACTCCTCTGTCTGCCTGCCTGCCCAATTGCCCCTAACCACCTTGCCTGCCTGCCTGATGACCCCTAACCTCTCTGCCTGCTTGCCTGATCACTTCTAACCACTCACCTGCCCGCCTGATAGCTCCTAATCCCTATGCCTGCCTGCCTGCCTGATCACCCCAACCCTTCTGCCTGCCTGCCTGATCACCCCTAACTGCCTCTGCTCCAGCCCCCGCCACCACGGCTTTGTCTGGAATGATGTCCAGAAGGTTGTTTGGCTGTCCGGTCTAATTAGCATATTATGCTTTTATTATTATAGTTTTGGGGTTTTTTTTGCTTAATTCCTTCACCTTTTTCACCCAGCTTCCTCAGAGAGCTGTCAGTCTGTTCCAGGCATCCATACCTCTGTTTCTATTTTGTCTGTCAGTTTATTTTGCTCATTAGATTTCACACATAAGTGAAATCATACGGTATTTGTCTTTCACTGACTGGCTTATTTCTTTTAGCGTAATATTCCCCAGTGCCATCCATGCTGTCACAAAGTTTGGCATTCCAACCTGCTGTGGCCCTATTCCCAGATTCTCAGCCCAAATTTCATCCCCTTATTCTTTACCTCAATGCTCAATCTGAGCTCCCCAGCCGTAACGTCCAACAATACTTCAGCTCACATGTTTCTGTTTCGATGTCAGCCTCTGTACCACACTTGGCCCACATTCACCTGCAGGATTCATGTGCCAGAGCATGTGCTGATTTTAAATTTTATGATACCCTAATATTTGACAACATTCTCTCTCTCTGATTCTAGCTGTGTCTTCGAATTCATGTCAGCTGCACATCCCTTTACATGAAAAAGGAACTCCTGCCATAACCTGTCACTACCCTTAAAATTGCACTACCCGTCTTGAATTAGTGTGTCCAATATTGGATTACAAATGTTTCAGGCCATATTGCTGGCCAATTGGAGAAGTCCGTTGTTCTTATGCCAAATTAAAGAGGCATTAACTATACCTAAGTGTATTAGGAGAAAATCAGGGTTGCTCAACCACAAGCAAACTTTACTGAGAACGTGTCATGTGCCCAAAACTGTAAAAATTTGGAAATTCTTAAAAAATAAAAATTGCAATTGCTGGCATTCATTGAGTATTTAATATATACCATGCATTTTGGGAGTATTTTAATTGTAATGGTTTATCTAATTCTGCTAAAAATCATATGTAGTATTTATTATTATCACCATCATCATACTATAATTGAAGATATTGAGGCACAAATCCTTTATAAGTTATTTTTCTTAATTATCCAGCTAAGAAGTGGACAAATCAGAATTGGTAACTCTAATCTCAATGCCAACGATCATTTTTCAGCCTAGTGGAGCAGAGAGCTATGTGTGAGTAAAATAGAATAAAGACAATAATATCCAAGCATTAACACATTATTAAGGAAATACCTCAAGGCCCAATTAATTGCTTGAGCAAAGAAAGAAGGATGTTTGTATTGGAATTGGCTTCATCAGGGAAAAGAGATGATTGAGTTAGACTTGAAAGAAAAAAAGAATTTGAACAAGGGGAGGAAGGCAATGTCATTCCAGTTGGAAAGAACAGATTGAACAAGATTAGTAGTAGTGGCCATGTGTGGAGGTATGATAAGGCAGTGAAACATTTTCTCATTCTTCAGATAAATCTATGTTGAATCTTTGGACCTCTAGATAGGGCTTTCCAACGAAAATTTCTCATATCAACCAGGGAAGGAAAAAAATTTTATGAAGATGAAACAACTTGCATTTTATCCTGTCTCCAGGCTTGTCACGGGTTTATAGGAGGAAGCTTGGCATAAGAAAGGAAGTCAGAAAAAAAAAAAAAACAAACAGTAGACCTCACGTCCAGTTAGTGTGGTTCAGTGGTTGAGCATTGACCCAGGAACCAGGAGGTCACTGTTCAATTCTGGGTCAGGGCACTTGCCAGGGTTGTGGGCTCCATCCCCAGCAGGGGTCATGCAGGAGGCAGCCTATCCATGATTCTCTGTCATCATTAATGTTTCTATCTCTCTCTCCCTCCCTGTCCTCCTGCCTCACTCTGAAATCAATAAAAACATATTTTAAAAAACAAAAAGAAAGAAAAAAAAATACACTTCAGGATACAGGGATGGGGACTACTTTATAAAAGAGATCCTGGTGCTTTTGTAATTTGACCATCTCAAATCTAAATAACTTTCTATAGAGCAAAAAGATGTCAGGTAACTAATTTCATTGTATTAACTTTTTCCCCAGAATTCTTTGCCAATAAGACAGGAGATGCCACACACTACATGCTGCACGCCTTAAAATTGCACCAATGCCTGTGTTGCCTCTGTTGAGCCTAAGAATCTCAAATCTTTTTTCCATCATGTTTTTCAGTTTCCATGACCTTATGGCTTTTCAGACTCTCCCCCTATCATCCTCCAATTTTTCTGGCTATTCATGTGCAAAACCACAGAGAAAGGCCATGCTATCCATTTCTGGGAAATGGCCTATTCGGGCTCCATTTCTCTAAGTGGTCTATTTTATTAAATTACTATCAGGGTTCTCTGAGATGATGACTGCGTCAGCCATTCTGCCCCATTGGCCCAGTTCTGAGTCTTGGCCCTGTGTGGCCATAATTAACCACCTACATTATAGTGCTGGCCAATCTTTGAAACTAGTGATCCTCTTGGCTTCCATGGAGCTGCAGCATACAGTAGCTAGCTACTTTGTGAATCTCCGACTCACTGAAGTATCTCCTTTCCTTGCTCTGAATTTCTTCATTGTGACACATTTTTGCTGTATACTATTTTAGAGCTCTTCATTCATCTTTCATTAAAGTCTGGTTTAGCATTTTGCCACTTCTGGGTTTGAATGGACAATTCACTTGTTATCTTGTGCTGATATAGTAAAATCAAAGTGCTTGTAAGTATGGTAGCTTCTTATCCACAGCAGTTGGCAACTTCTCAAAAAACAATGATCAGTTCACAGTTAAGAAAAACAAAGGGCTTCAATAAAAATTGGTTATTGGTGTCCAGCTGACAAGAGAGTTATACACAAGAACCAATTTATATATAGATTCAGAATATATAATAATGCATTTATCTCAGATTCTCCTATTCTTGATTATCTTTTCATTTTAACCATGTTTTCAAGATCTTTTTTAAAATTGTATTGGATCTAAACTTTCTTCCCAGTGATATGTTCTCTATATCTATTCCTTTTATTAAGTCTCATAATACTTTCAAGAAGAAATGATATTAAAGGCTATGAGATTCTTTTGCCACATACTCCTTACAGGGGAAACAAGTAGAGTCTTATTCCACACATTTGGACTTCCTCTTATTGAAGTCCTTCATCGTGTTCTTTGACTTAGTCAAAACATTTCAGTTGTTCTCTCGTCTCTGTACTTTCGAACTGGCCAATTTACTAGAAGCTGAGAAGCTATTATAATAGTGCCTTAAATTTTTTAAAGCATTACAAAATACGTTCTTGTGTCATCTTTCCTTCCCTGCAAAATGAAATCGATGAAGGAACTGAGGCTAATGACGTGATGATCCCAAAGTTAATACGGGAGAGTTAGAGCTATGTGCAACAACTTTTCCAGCTCTAGCCTAAGTCCTTTCCCATTTAGAAGGGAGAAGATGATGGATGTTCAGACTCACGAGGCAGATGTTTGAATAAAAAATAGTGGAAAGCTTCCAGGAGTTTAACATAGAACTATTACTACTTCATCTATCTTTAAAATCAATTTTACCTGGATTCTTAAGTTTTCCTTCAATTTTTTAATCATTGCATAAGAACCTTGACTTTTGTTATACATTGATATAGAATCTAAGATTTTGGTATAAGCAACAAATAATTAAAACATATGTAAAAATAAAATGGCCACATGGACATGTAAATTTTGGCTTCCCGAAGACAAAAAGGAAATGTTGCTCCAAATTGAAAAAGTATTTCAAAAAGGATCATCCTAGTATTGATTTTTGCTTGTCCTCTGAAATTTCCTTCCTTTCTCTACCAATCTTCACTTCCCGCCCCTTTTCAGTTAATTAGTCTTGATGAAAAGTGAAAATGAAGGTAAACGTTTCCAATTATATTGCTAGTCTACGAGAATTTCTTTGATATAAGTTTCTTTTTTCATCCTTAGCCTGAGCTGCTAATACTTGTAATTTTTGATATAAAATAACTCTAGGACCCAGAACTGAAAATACAGTGGCTATGTTCAAAGATGACAGAATGAAATTCACGATTTCATGATTACCCATCAATTCTACTCACAACCAAAGAGCATATTTTTTTAAAATTTAGCTGAGGTCCAGTTTAGCATTCTTTCCTCTCATGTGTAGTGTTTTGGGTATCAAATCTAAGAACTCTTTTCCTAGTTCTAGGTTACAAGAAGGTTCACCTATGTTCTAATGCACTTGAGTTTTACATTCAAGTCCATGATTCATTGTGAATTAATTTTTATGTAAATGATAAAGTATAGGTGAAGATTTTTATTTGTATTTTTGCCAATGAAAGTCCAATTTCCCCAACACTATTTATTGGCTTGTGCTCCTTTGTGAAAAATTAAGTGTGGATCCACTTCTGCATTCTCTACTCTGTTCCATCAATCTAAATGTCTACCCCCTCTCCAATGCCACACTGTTGTGATTTCTGCAGCTAGATTGCAAGCCTTAACATTGGAAAGAGTGATTATTCTTTCTAATTTTTTCCCTTCAAAGTTGCTTTAGTTATTCTAGGGACTTCACTTTGCCATATAAGTTTCAGAATAAACTTGTCTACAAAAGGTTTTCCTGTGATTTTCATGTGAATTATACCAATGTGGGAAAAAATTGACATCTTTACTAGATCCAGTCTTCCAATCTAAAAATATGCTATGCCTCTCTATGATTTAAAGTCCTTTTTTATTTCTTTCATCCACATTTTATAATTTTTATCACATAAATTCTGTACATGCTTTGTTAAATGTGTATCTATTTTTTCCCCTTGGAGAAATCTTAACTGGTATGATTGCATTTTAAATGCTGGTTTCCACTTGTTCATTACCAGTATATATAGATGCAATTGACTTTTATGTGTTGCTCTTGTTTCCTGTTTTTATGACAGCTGCTTTAAATCTTGTCAGATCATTCCAACATCTGGTTCAATTCAGTATTAGTATCTATTGATTGGACTCCTCCTTCAGATTATGGTTTTCCTCTCCTTTGGTATGACCTATGATTTTTTATTTTATCCTGGACATTTTATTATATTAAGAGACTCTTAATTTTATGTAAATCTTCTATTTTAGCTAATACTTGTCCCTTTAGGTTTAGTGAGTGAATTCTGGCTACCTTTTGTGAGGTTTAGTTTTACTGACAGGTTAGTCATTGAGCCTTTGCAATGATGTTTGGTGCACTTCCCTCTCCTGGGGATCCTGGGTTCCTCATCAACCCTTGCTGCAGTCATCTATGGGGAAAGAAAGCACCTGCCTGGTGTTGCTGGGCTACTGTGGGAGGAGGGGGAGCAGAATCTGTTGGCATGAGTCTCCTTTCACTGGGTAGGAAGCAGGTGAATGCAGGCCTCTGGGATTTGGGCCTTTCTGGAAAAGCAATCTGCCCCTAGTGTCTCCACTGGGAAGTGAGGCCTGAGGCGGCCCAGTGTATTGCTGAATGGAATAGAACACGCTGCTGCCAGAAGCAGGCTGTGAGGTGAACACTTTGAGGCATGAGAACAGCAGAGACCATTGGTTCTTCAAGTGTGTTCTCAGAACCACCAGCAGCAGCAGTAGCAGCAGTAGCAGCCAAGAACTAGTTGGAAATGCAAATCAAATTCTGATTCAGACCTACTCTATTGGAAACTCTGGGGTGGGGACCAGAACCATGTATTTTAATAGGCATGCCCTCCACGTGCTTCTGATGAACATGAACTTTGAGAGCCTGTGGCATAGGTGATGGCTATATTTAAGTGACTGTGGCCTTTTAGTGTCTCCCTTCTGTTCTTCACAGGGTGTCCCTAGAATGGTCCTAAAACTAAAACAAGAATTTGGAAAGTGCTGGAATTCCACAGCAAAATGGTTCATGCATATTTACTTCATACATACTCTTCTCCATCCAAGCTGGAAGGACATTAGCAATTTGAAACAAACACGTAAGACATACCACCATGTAAGACAATAGTTTTCCCATTCCAAAAGCCATATAACGTCTTTCATCACCATATATTTGGCCCCCTTTATCCTTTACTACTCCTACCCTCTTCCTTCTGGTAACTACCATGCTATTGCCTATGTCTATGAGTTGTTTGTGTGGGTTTTTTTGTTTGCTGTTCTTCTTTGTTCATTTGTGACTTTGTTTTACAGCCCATATATGAGTGAAGTCATAATTTTTAACTTTTTCTGACTGACTTATTTTGCACACATACAATATACAGATCATGCATCATAAAAATGTACACTTGAAACCTATATAATCTTATTAACCAATGTCACCCTAACAATTTTTTTAAAGCCACATAACATTTTCTATGCATTTTTTAAATCTTCACCTGTGCTTCTTAACCTGATATCAAATGATACTACAATGTTATGGTAATCAAAACAGCATGGTACTGGCATAAAAACAGACACATAGAGCAATGGAACAGAAGAGAGGGCCCAGCCATATGCTATTTGCTTTAAATTGTTTTGTTTTGTTTTGTTTTGTTTTGTTTTGTTTTGTTTTGTTTTGTAATAGAGACAGATATATGTGACATATTCCATCCTTTCCCATAGGCAAAGTAAGGATTCCAAGTTGAACATATGGGTATATTCTGATTATGGGACATGATCATGCTGATTTACACAACAATGAGGAAATCCATGACTACTATCTGACTAGTGTAATGCAGTAGCTAAGTTAATCAATTTCACAGAGTGTGGAATTTTTTTTGTTCTTTTTTCTATGTATCTTATCACTGAGAATATTTTTTCAGTGTAACTATTTATAGATCTAATAACCAAAGTAGAATGTAAAGTTCTTAAGTGTGGGGGCAGGGGGGATAGAGAACATCTGTAATGTCAACAATAAAAAATAAACCTAGAAATAAAAAATGTTATAATAATTTTAAAAAATTAAGAATAAGTACAATATTGTATCTTAAACAAATGTATGTATATCCCTAGTATCACAGTGGACAATTTTTGACATGTAATAATAGGCACTCAAAAAAATATCTGTGAAGCTGAACTTTTGAAGAAATTCTTATGACAGTCATCCATTTAAAACCAATACATCCTGTTTTGTTTTTCCCTTTGATACTCTTTTGGTCTCTCTGATTTATAAAGAGCCTAGGAATGCTATGAATTGCTATTTAAGGACTCTTTAAACTTTTAAATCCCACCACATCTGTCAATGATGATTTCTGTTGCTTCTTTACATAATTCCTATGTTCACACTTAGAAGGTTTCTCAGTCCTACACGTTTTGGCCTCTGAACATCTTCTCCCGTCCAGAAGCCCCCATTGCTCCAGTCACATATCACAACACTCACATTCCCCGGAACCTTCTCTGTCTTTATGTCATCTCTTGTCACCTAATGAAAGTGGCCCAATCCTCTACCCAATCCTCATCCCATTGAGCATATCTCATCGCTTCATCTAAAGGATTCTGATGGGTGATAGTCATCTTGTTACATAATACATCTTCCTCAGTTCAGGTGATAGGCCGCCCGGCTCCCACTTTTCCTAACCCTTTCTCTGTACTGCCAAAATGTTCCTCATCGAGGACGTGTATAACACACGAGGGTCTTTGAGTTCGCCCTCTGGTCCTTGCCTAACACTTTTCACCAAGTATCAACTGTGATTTTTTTCGTCGGAATGAGTTTCCCATTTGGATCACAAGCATCTTTCTTTTTGCGCTCAGCTCCTAGATCTCCCACATCAGAAAATGTTTTCTTTCCTGAACTTACAGATAAAGTGAACCACTCCTACACTTGCACTTCCAAGTGACTCCTCGCTGCTTCTAGTACTTCATTGGTCACATGCTCACTTATCTGTTTAGATGTCTTTTTGCTCTGAGAGGAGACAGCCCCTGTGTCTTATTCACATCTAGATTCCCAGCACCCAGCAGAGGTCGTTGCAAATTTTCCTTAATTTAATTTTCTAACCTCTTTGAGTATTGCCTTTACAAGGAATATATTTTAGAAGCCTCTTAAGAGAATTTTCCAAATTGTATACTTCTCTTCACCCTTTCCTTGAGCACCCTGGTTTGCATGTAGAGGGCAATAAAAAAAAAAACTTTAAAAAATCAAAACAACGTTGTTGTAATACACAAAAGGAGGAAGGTGTGATTATATTGACAAATGCACATATTTTCTTGGAACTAGGAAAACAGAAAACATCAGGACACCTGACTCAGTGATGCCATTGGTTGCTAATGGTAAGTGCCATTGGGTCTAGAAGGTCTTGGGATTTCATTGTTAGGAAATTTCACTCAAGATGATTTCAGAAGTGGCTTGTCTCACTGTCAGGTTGGCCCCATAAGAACTAGATAAGCTCTATATGGCTGACTTCTCTTTCTCTTCCAATAAAGCTTTCAACATCGTTTTTCTTTTTACAAAAGTAATACAGGCTTATTCACAAAAATAAAAAAAATACAATCACAAAGAATATAACAAGCAAGCATGCATATTTCCATTGATCAAGAGCTAGCTGCAACTAACACTTTGGTATATAGACTTTGGGGAGGAGAAGTGGGTACGTCAAATCACAGTAATTGCTGCCATTTACTAAGCATTTTCTCTATGCTACGTTTTCTACATATTTAGCCCAGCTGTCAGCTCAGGTTTTCTGGCTCTTAAAGTCTTTGTTGGATTGAATTGACCTCCATTCTAGGGTCTAGGATAATACTGCACCCTCTTCTTCACGTTTATGAATGTTAGAGAAATTGGCCCTTTGTCCTTGCAAACTGCAAACATCTGGTGTCAATCCAATTCTACAGTTTAAAAAAAATTTCTTTGCAATTCCCCCTTAAATGTTTCTGTTTATTCTAAGTCCACCAGAGGTCACTGAGCCTTCCTCCTGGCCTCTGGCCAACCCAGAATCTCATCTCCAGCCACTTATGTTAATGGAGGGCCTCCTCACTCTCCTTCCAAAGTCCTTTCTAGAGACACTCGTAGTTTTCTCCTCTCCTTAAGCCTAAGAGTTAAAGATGATCTGTTGTTAATTAAACCTGGTCTCTGGGTTTTATCCTTTGCCACACCTGTATTGATTTTTTTTTCTAAGTAAGAGTAACTAACCAAATATGTAAGCATGTATTGTTTAATTCCCACAGCAACAGATGAGGAAGGTACAATTAGCTCTGTTTTATAAGTGAAATCAATGAAGCATAAATAAGAAAGATAAACAAGTTACAATACTGTTTTATAATTGCCTCTAATTACCTGTATCCCCAGCCATTCGTAGTAGTAGAAATGGTGCCTTATTCTCATTTGTACCTACAGTGTCTAATCAGTGGCTGGAATATAATAGATAAGCAATAACTTTTTTAAATTAAAAAAAATACATGAGTGAGTAAATAATATTATCCTGTATCATAGTTCTCATTTTTGTGGATATGACAACAACTTTAACCCTGTTGATGGCTGCCCACTCCACACGGCACTTCCTCGACTTGAGTTCCTCAACACTAACTTCCTTGGTTGCTCTTCATACGTCTTGTTGGTTTTCCCTCTTATTCAAAACCTTGGAATGTCCCAGGGCTGAGTCCTTGATCATCTTCTCTCTTAAGTCTACACTAAATATATAGGCTTTTAACTCTATTGAGCCACAACATGCTGGTGAATCTTAATTTTTATGCGCAGTCTTGAACTGCCTAATTGCTATCTGAACCCAAAATATCCAAACTTAACTATTCATCTCCCATGATACTGTTAACCCTGTTAGTCTGCTTAATCCAAACACCTGTAGTCACCCTTAATTTCCCTTTCATGCACTCTATATTTAATACCTTTGGAAAACCTACTGCTCTAATTTTAAAATACATTCAGAAATCAAAATGTACCGCCACGTCCACAGCTACCATCTAGTCTGAGCCACCATTACTTGTCTTCTAAATGACAACAGCTGCCAACTGCTCCTCCTGCTTCTTTCCTTGCCATCCCCCAGATGTTCTTCCTACATCAGCCACAGTGTTTCTGTTATACCTTTGCTCAAATTATTCTGATGTATAATTCACACAAATAATGACAATAAAAAAATCAAGTCTCTAAAATAAGTGGTGGAAAGTGAACACTGCTTGGATATTTGGTAACTATCAAGATTTGTTTTTTTAGTATAATAACGGTTTTGTGATTATGTTTAAGACGTGAAGGCTCTATCTTTTAAAGAGTATTAAAATACTTACAAGTCCAATGATATAATGACTGTAATCTGTTTTAAAATAATCAGGGAATGAGGAATGAAATAAAATTGACCTTATATTGATCATTATTTTAGCTGAATTATAGGGCTCAGTTGTGCTCGTCTCTACTGTTATATGTGTTTACATTTTCTATAGAACTAAGAAAAGAAAGGCAATCCTCTAATGACTTTCCTTGTCACTCAGGGTTAAAGCTAAAATCCTTCCAGACTGCCCTACCCCAATTTTTCTCTCTGACTTCATTTCCTATTGACCTTCAAATTGCTCATTCCACTGCAGCCTCTCTCAGCTCATCAAACATATCAGATACACTTCCACCTTAGGCCCCGTGCTCTAAATCTTTTATCTGCTTATATATTCCTAACTTTCTCATCTCCTGCAAGTCTTTGCTCAAATAGCACCAACTCAATGAGATCTATCTTGACCACCCCATTTAATAATGGAATTTGTCTCCCACACTCACCAAACTCCCAATCCTCCCTACCCACTTTTCCTTTTGTCTTCATACCATTTGTAACATTTTCATGTTCTATTAATTTATCATGTTCATTATTTATTGCCGATGTCTGTCCACTAAGATGTAAATTCCCGAAAGCAGTGGTCCTTGTATTTTTTTGTTCTCATACATGGCACATTATGGGAATTCAACAAATATTTGTTAAATGAATGAATCAATAGCCTATAACTGGCAGAGCATAGATTCAAACCAGAGTGGGCTGCTTCCAAGGCCAATATTCTCAATAGATATGTTCTTATACCAAGTCTATAGGTAACAAATAATCACTTATTAAAATGTCTCAAGTGCAGCTCTACAAAATTATCAACAGACTACTAACAGGTGTAGAACATTGCTTTTTCATATTTAAATATAAAACAAGTTTTAAAGTTTGTTTTCTGAGATGCAGTGTATAAATGCTATTCCTTTTCTTTCAGCCTCACAATGTCCCTGATCGGCAGCCCATATGGACAAACTAGCTTCCTTTCTTGGTGTGAAGGTATTGCTGATATTCCTGGCAATAGAATTTCAATAAAAACTAAACACTCAACCCAATGTTCTTAGCTTCAAGCAGGAGTCCATTGATTTTGCTTTGTAAAACTTCTCTCTGGAGTTTAAAATATAATAAACAAGCAATCCTTTCCATTTTGGAATAAAGGACACTCTCCAGTTAAAATCATTTGACAATCAGTCAAGCGGAATCCGTGGCCTTATCTTTTAAACCAGTTCCTCAAACCCCCATCTGCACTTCAAACTCAACGTGATAAAAAGAAAACTCATTATCTCTCCACCACTCAAGTCACCTACTCTTCCTCCTCTGACTTCTTTATTTCTGAGAATGACATTACTAGCCTTACAAGCAACAATTGCTTCAAAGACTCAAGTCACTTTTGACTTTTCTCATCCCCATCACCCTATCAGCTGTCACATCCAATAAAGTCAACTCCAGCAAAACATCTTGCATGCATTTGCTTCCTGTCATTTTTTTTCTCTATTTTCACCCAAATGAATCATGCCTATCATTTAGATGTTGGCAACACTCTCATGCCTGGACTCCCAACACTACATCTGTCCCACACACTCAGCCAGATGATTCTTACTAAACTCAAGCTTTAACTATGCTGCCCTCTTATCCGTATCATTTGGAAAATGTACATATCTACATTTAAATTAACGTTGCATCCCATTTAAGAGAACCGAGCCTATATGGAGGCTTAACTGTCAGTGAACTACCTGTAAGGAAGGACTGTTGTTATAAAGGGTTTTTTATGCTCACTACATTGGGAAGCAACACATTCGAGAATTGAAGATTTTATACAGTATATATCGACTACACATTACCACTAGCTTAATCAATGATGACTGCATAAAAATCACTCCACCGTGCAATGACTTAGGGAATAAGCATTTCTTTTTCTCACCGTTAGGTCTGTGAGTCAGGTGGCATAGCTTTGCTCTGGTTTGGGATTTGGTTGGTTTTGGATGCAGCCTGTGCACTGGGTCCAGACATGTTCTACATGTCTCTCATCCTCTTTGGCACAGAAGCTACCCTTGGGACTTTACCTCTCATGCTAGTTTTATGGCAAGAGGCAAGCCAAACTGGGTAAGCACATGTAAGCCCTCGGCTTGAGTTCACCTTATTATGTTCCATTTGCCAAAGAAAATCCCATGGCTGAATCCCAAGTCCAAGGTCTAGGCAAGTAAGTATATCTCTCTGACATGAGAGAGAAGGGGGGGCATTTAAACATTTCTTTGGTGTATCACAGCCGCCTTATTTACTTACTACTCCCGTTCATGTTTGATGATTACTGATAAGAAAAATATTTTAACTGTGATGATAATTTGAATCAATACTTATAATGATTACTTGTAATAAGAAAGTTGATCATTTTTGAGGTGATTTAATATATAGCTATGTTATTTGCATATATCAAACTATTCAGCATAAGTTCATTTTCCTCAGATATGTCCCATGATTCCTCTTAAGTTTTATTCATTGTTTCATTTGCATAGTGTGCTTTCTTCCCATTTTTAGAACTTTCTAAACTTATCAACATTATATGATCTATTGGAAGAATCACCTTTTCTATGAAGTTTATTATTACCTAACTGATCAGACCTCCCGACAAGCGACTCTTCAAAGCACTTTACAAAGACCATTCATGGCATTTCAGTTCTGTCCCATTAAAGGCAGTTTATGTCCCTATTCTCACTCTAAGAGTGAAGCTCACTGAGGACAGTACAGCTGCCATGTTCCTCTTTGTGTCTCCCACTGGGGCGTAGTAATGATCCATGCCAGGTATTGTCTCCTGCTGTCAGTTACAAGCAAGATGCTGCCGGGAATCTCAATCCCCTTTCCACAGCAGCCTCACTGATTCCTGAGTAACTTTTAAAAAGTCCCATAACCTCCCAGTTCCTCATTAGCTCTAGCTTTAAAAATCAGAACAGTGCTTATCGTCAAGCTGTCTAATGATTCAGAGGTACTGTTAAGGATTAATGAGATAGAATAAAGCTCCCTGAGTCCTCTAAGGAAAGGTGTGATAGAAGAACAAATGAGTTATTATTATCTATTAGTAGCACCTTGCATAAAATTCTCCCCAGCTCTGAAAATAAATTAGATGATTTTGGAAGAACAATTAACTCTTTCGGTCCATTAGGCAATGAATTAATACATTAAATTTAATAATAAGGCCTTACATATTCCATTTACAGAGTGCGTTCATAAATATATTCTCTCATTTCACCTTCACAAAAATGTTAGGGAATGAGCAGAGCAAGCATTGTTGTCTACAAGCTACATATGAGGAAACTGAGGCTCAGGAAGATTAAGTGACTGTGGCAGCTTCAACAATTAGTAAATTATAAAATGAAAACTTGAGCTCATTGCTTTGATGATAATTGCAGATCCCATTTCACTTTATTACACAAGAGGATATAGAAGTATTAATATAATGTGTAAAAATTTCCTGTGTTATCAATAATATCAGAAATGCAAACAAAAATAACCATCTACAAACATTCAGCTTTGAAAGGGTAGAAATGGATTTGCATAAAGTTGGTGGTAAGTTGAAATAGTATCATCAGCTTCAAAATCCATTCGCTCACTCAGCAGCTACTTATTGCCTTGCTGCGATGTGCTAGGCGTGCTGAAGACAGTGTGGCTCCTGCTCTTCTGGCTTACATTCCAGAGGAGGGAAAGAGATGGGAAACATACAACAAACAATTTCAGAGAGTGTAAAGCTAAACAATGAAAATCAAAGAATGTTGGGATAGCGGATTACAGTGGTGAGCATTTGAGATACGCTTGTTAAGGAGAAGCCCTGAAGAGGTCAGATTTGAGCTGACATCAATTAGGTGCTTGCCATGGGCAGATGCAGAAGAGCATTACAGGCGACAGAAATGCAGTGGCCCAGAGACAGGAAAGAATATGGCCCTGCTGCTCAGAAGTCAGTGTGAGAGTTCAGGCTGGGAAAAACTAAAACCACAGTCATTTTTTAAGGAGAAAAGGGTATATAATTTATTGATCTAAACCTACACTGACAAAGAATAAAAAATAGCAAATCCCAAAGACTCTTTTTTTATCATCCTTGCTCACATAATGCTCAATGTGGAAAAATATGAACATTAGTAATTCTCAATATCAAATTATTATTAAAGATTTCAAATAAACTATTAAAATGTTTTATTTAATTGATTACTTATAAAAATAAGCAGAATACCCTAGCAAGGACCATTAGTACCAGGAATTATTAGGACTTTGATGTTATTGCAAAAAAAAAAAAAAAAAAAAAAAGAAAGAA
This sequence comes from Murina feae, assembly GCA_004026665.1. Lineage (NCBI taxonomy): Eukaryota > Metazoa > Chordata > Mammalia > Chiroptera > Vespertilionidae > Murina > Murina feae. Next base: position 56,340 of record PVJC01002170.1, on the reverse strand, counting down.
AGAAAAAGAAAATAATCTCACTAGAAGGACAAATAGAAATAATGTTTTTTTTTCTTGTTTAAATAAATTTAAACATATTTTAAGTATAATTTCATTTTTCTATTTCCTTACTTTAAGTATTTTATCATACTTGCACTAGAGGCCCAGTACATGAAATTTGTTCATGGGTAGGATACCTAGGCCTGGCAGGTGATCAGAGCCAATTGGCCTTCCAGCTGCCGACCGGGGCCTTCCTTCATTCTGCACCACCTTTTGGTGGTCAGCACAAGTCCTAATGAGCAATTGAACTTCCAGTCTCATGGTCGAACTCCTGAGGGGACACTTTGCATATTAGTTTTTTTATATACATAGATATATGCATACAAAAGACTTAAGATTTACACAATATTCTTTATAAATTGATTAGTAAATTCAGCATAATTCCTATCACAATTCCATGAGGATTTTTTGAAAACCTGATTCTAGTTTTGCATGGAAATGCAAAAGCCCTAGAATAGCTTGAAAAAGAATAAGTTGGAGGACTTATACTACTTAATTTTAAGACTAGCTAAAAAGATACAGTAATGAAGACAGTGTGTTATTGGTAAAAAGATCAATAATTCAACAAACAAAAATAGGAGTCTAGAAATAGATCCATCCATATACAATTAAATGATACTCAACTAAAGTGTCAGGTTAATTCAATGGAGAGGTCTCCTTCCTTCCACACCCGACACCCCCCAAAAATGTTGCTCTAACAACTGAATATTTATATGTAAAAAAATAAGAATATTGATCTCTATCTTATGTCATACACAAAAAAATTAATTTGATAGGTACAATATCTCTAAGTATAAAAAGCAGAATCATAATGAACACAACATAGGAACTTATCCCTGCATACTTTGGGTAGAAAAAAGCATTAACTAAAAGACAGAAAATATACTCACTAGCCTTCATCAAAATGAAGTTTTTGTATTATCAACAGCTGCTATTATTAAAATATAAGTAAGCCACAGACTAAAAGAAAATATTAGCAAACATATCTGATAAAAGAATGGTATCAGGATATATAACAAACTCCTACAAATCAGTAATAAGAAAGCTACTATTCTCAGCCCAGAGCAGGAAGCCATGCAAATAGACATGCCCAAGGAGTGAATGAGTAACTGGAAGCAATGGCCCAACCTATTATTTTTGTAATTCCATCTTCTGAACATCCATACTTTGATGCCCACTGGACACCACTTTAGAATCACATTGACAAAAGGCTTGTTTTCATTCTTTTTAAAAGAAAAAATGTCATTGACCATCTCAGACTTTATGACACCAAGTGTCTATCTTGGTTTTAACGAGTCCAAGTTGCCTGACTCTTTATGTGGAGTTGGGCATGGGGGGGGAAGAGTATTTGGATTCTTATCAGAGGCCATAGAAAAGAAAGACACGGGGAGTATCCTGGTCTTCAAATAATACCAAATCATGCTGAAACAAATGCTTTTCAAGCAGGAGGTAGGAGAGGAAAAGACTGCATATGTTTGAACATTGTTATTTGTCTTCAAACTCTTGGCAATAAACAGAGGATAGATTCTAACTTGTCTTACTTCATTTTTCATTATTAAGCACTTAAGTTCATACAATTTAGTAGGAATTAGCATTTGCAAAATAGTCACTTATCTTCCTACTAGGCATCCTCATTTTTTCAACCTGAAATGTTCTCTACCTCCAGTCTGCCAGGTGAACTTAGTATCTTAGGAGATAGTACGATATATTTGAAAGTTCTCCAGTAGCAAGTATTGTCTGATATACTAATATTCTTTCAGTCTCTCTGTCTCTCTGTCTCTCTGTCTCTCTGTCTCTCTCTCTCTCTCTCTCTCTTACACACACACACACACACACACACACACACACACACACACACACTTTCTCCTTCCATCAGCCTCTACCCCTGGCATCAAGAAGAGTAAACATTCCTCCTATGTGAAAATCCAGTCTCATATCTATCCTTCTCATTCCACTGTATTCTTTAGCCCAACCTATTATTTTTATAATTCCATCTTTGGAACATCCATACTTTGATGCCCACTGGACACCACTGCAACTTATTTATATCTATACTACCACACTAGACCACTTTTTTCTTCAAGTCAGGGGTTGTGTTGAAATCACATGTGATGTCATGACTATCTAAAATGGAGTGTAACATCTCGGTATTAAGTTACAACTTCTCTGAGCTTTACTACTGACCTCTCAACATTGGTATGAAGATTTAAAAAGGTAATGAACTTAAAAATGCCTGCCAGGCATACACAGGATGGCTATGTATGCTGAATCTAGGGAGGAGGTTCTAGCACACACGTGCTTTCACTATCTTATTTGATCCTTGAAACCACTCATTGGGTAAATAGGAAAAGTAGTGCTATTACATTTCCTTTTTTTGCAGATGAAGAAACTGAGGCTCAGGAAAGTTGGAGCAGGCTCTAGGCTTCCCTGAGATAACACAGCTTACTTAGTGAGCCGTGATATAGGAATCCAGCTTCACCATATTGACCAAGCATCCCACTGGTTTTCCTGCCACCCTTATAAGTACAAGATCACATTGATTTTAATTACTTTTGAAAGAAGAATTGTTGACAGTATTATGTCCTTTTTCAAAACCAGCTCCCTGAAAACTAGTGCTATCTATTTATATGCTACGTAATTTTCACTGCTGGACAAAACCAGGGACAAAAGAGCATTTAATGAAGGCTTTTGGATTTTTCAGGCAATAGAAAACAGCAATTGCTCTCTACACCCTCTGCTGGCCAACCCACTCCCCAGCATCCTCAACTCCTCAAATACAACTGCCAACTTCTTCCTGGTAGACTATGACCATGGAAATCAAAGGCAACTGTTTCACGGAAAAAAAGTCAAAAACTGCTTTTCTTCATTAGAGCTCATTTATGCCAAGGCTCTTTCCAGCAATCTACACTTTTTTACTAAATAGACAAAAGTGTGTAACAGTCGGAAAATGCTTGCTTTCATCTCTAACATGCAAAAAACAATTACTTCCTTTTGTGTTGAAGTCCAAAGAATCTGCATAGATGGCTCTGTCACCAAAGTCAAGTCCATCCCTTATTGCCAAATGGTGTGGCCCACTTCTAAGTTAATGATGCATTTGGCTTTTAATACTCTAGTGGCTGAAAGAACTGTAATGAATCTCTCTGACTTGAATTTCAGGGCATGGACATGCAAAGCAATGGCTTGCATAAGTCACCTTCAAGGTTGTCAAAGTGCTACGTTAGCTTTATGTCTTCTGGTATAGAAAATCGCTCCCGTTTCTTGTTTAAAATTATCCTGTCTGTGGGTTTGGGCATCTAGCGATAGCAAAGGAACACCCCGGCATCATTTTCATGGAGATTACCAGCCAAATTCTATTAGATTCTTATTCAAAATACCCAAATTTGAAAATGCACATGCAGAAAAATGGGGTGTGTTGTAAACATCTTGGGGTACTCTTTGTCAAATGCACTTTCTCTAGTTTGTTTTCGGCCATGTTTGGTTTGAACGTTTCAAATATAATTAAAAGCATTTGAGTTCAGAGAAAAAGTCCAGCATGCCAATTATACAGATGAGCCCTTCCTATGCATAGTCCTCCTGGGAGGAGTATGTGCTGCGATGTAGCAGCACTTCTCAATGTGTTTGGTAGCTCAGGGACCTTCTTTTATCTCTTCTCCTTCATTTGCATGCATATTTAAATTGGACAATGTGCTTCCTGTTTAACCTGACATACAAGTGTTTCATGAGTTGACTTAGAGCATAACATTCTGGGGTAGTGATAGTAACCCAGAAGAGACATAAGAATCTGATGTGTTCTGATCTCCTACTTAAAATATTCAAATATGTCTTGAACTATAAGAGCAGCCCTTGTTTTTCTTTCAGATCTTTTTCTTTCCCTTTATTCTCTGCTTGGAGAGCCTTGACTCATTTCCCAAAACTCTGCACAAATATCAACTTCCTTGTAAAGCCCATTCCCAATCTGTGTGGTCATTCTCTTACTTTATGCTCTTAGAGCTCCCTGTATAAGCCAATAATGTAGCACTGATCACTTGCTATTGTATTTATTGATATGTATTTCCATTTCACCAATGTTGAATTCTCCAAGGGCAAAGAAAATCTTCTTTGTGGTTAACTTGAACGGAACAGGCCTGCAAATGTTTACTATATAAATGAGTAAGTGTCTTCTGGCAGGGAAGAACCATCAAAGAGTCAGAATAGAGAGATTCTGGCTACATCTGAATCATCCTCGAATTATTCTGCCCTCCTCTTTGAAGAGGGAAGAATTATTTTTAGGATCTCTATTGTGTGTTTAAAAGTTGCAGGGAACTTCCAGTCTTAACTGATTTACTAGCCAAAGCAGATTGAACCTGTGCAGGTCACAGCTTCCCAGGATTTTTTTTAATAGCTGGTTAAATGTAAAAGGAGCACGCAGGCCCCAAGGCTCTTTGCTGACAGATATATTTTCAGAAGAGCAATCTTGTTCTAAAGGGATGGCAAAGCTTAAGTTATAAAACTCAAAGTGTTTGTCTGCTTTTTAGTAGTGCTATGATAGCAGACAGGCCTCAGGGGGATAGGGATTTATTCCAAAGGCTAGTTTAGTTGCTTACAAAGATGTGACTGATTGTTACGGCAGTATATTTTACTAGGGGCCCAGTGCACAAATTCGTGCACCTTGAAAGGAACTGTGGTGGGCACAGGGGCAGGTCTCAGCCCATCCTCCATGCCTCGCACCACAGGCCCCAGTCTTCTGTCTGCTAGCAGCCCCACCCCTGTCACCACCACTCCCACATGCTTAGGGCATTGGCCCTGCTTGCACCTGCTGACAGCAATGAGCACTTGGGGCTGGTGCCCAGAAGCAGACTCGAGTGCCCGGCAGGACCACAGCATGCAGGAGCAAAGAATTTTAAGTAACCATGAGAGGCTCGCCCTGATGACAGCGACCTGTGCCCTGCCTTGGTCTGGTGCCCCACTCTCCTGCTCCACCATCCCGCAGCAGCCGATGCCTATCATGTTCCACACTCTGCTGCCTGCTGCCAATGCCTGCCATGTTCGGCACGTACCCTCTGGTGGTCAGCACACATCATAGCAACCAGTTGGTCAGTTGTTCCACGGTTGGGTCTATTTGCACATTAGGGTTTGATAGATAGATGGATGGATGGATGGATGGATGGATGGATAGATAGATAGATTAGATAGATAGATAGATAGATAGATAGATAGATAGATAGATAGATAGATAGATAGATAGATATTAGGCCTACAGTCCAATGGTGAGATCTCTACAGCCTGGCAGCACGGCCTCCTCTACCCCTTACCTCTCTGCACACTCACTCAGCCAGACTGAGCCGGGGATTGCTGGAATCTGATGAAAAAGTAATGGCATGGCCTGTAGGCACGAGATATACAAACGCAATTCAGAAAACAAACAAAAAAAAAAGAATTGGGCCAAATATGATCAAGAATACCAAGGAGAAATAATCATCTTTATAAATATGCAAAATGTGAAACTTAAAGCAACAATAACATGATAATATGCCATTTTCCTTATCCAAATGTAATTATTTACAGCATACAGTGCTGTAAATAGAGTCCTACCATATACTGCATATCCTGTAGGAATAATTTGAAGGTGATGATGAGAGACTTAGATGTATGCATAACCTTTAATTCCACAGCTCACCTTCCAAAATCTAACCTAAGGAAACAACCAGAGATGAGCACACAGACTTACTTATAGCACAGAGCCACTTGTTTAATGTTATCAAAATAACAAAAAAAAATGACAAGTATGCTACACGCTAAACATGAAAAATTGCGTAAATAAATGACAGCTCACATGAACAGTTTTATAAAAATAACTGAAATAATTTTTAAAGATAAAAATCAGAGTTTATGAGCAAGATGTACTACAATAGGTTATTATACATTTACATCTAGAATATGTCCCAGTGGCCAAAAAAGGCTTGGAATAGCATTTAGCATTTCTCTGCCTGCCAAAAATAAATTGAATTCACCAGGAAATTATTGAAACTAGGGATTTTTACTAAAGATTTATTAAAATGGGTGTGTTGAGGGAGAGCAGGTTTTCTGTATACTCACACAGAAAACCTGAATTTACTCTGAAATTCCCCATTATTCACCCTGAAGTCTATCCTTTGATTGTCAGACCTGCATCTCTGCCTTATACCTTTGCCCTACCAAAGGCACTGAATCTACCCTGGAACTGCCTACTATGGTAACTCCAAGCCACCTATATAGCTCACAAGCACTTTAAATTAAGCTGTGAGTATTATAACACATACACTATATTTTGGATATTTAGTACAAATAAAATAATACAAAATATCATTATTTTTCTATTAAAATTGTTTTGATATATTGAAATTTTTGGCATATTGGTTTAATAAAACACACCATTACTATTCATTTATTTTGTTTCTTTTTATTTTGTAGGAAATTCTAAATTTCAAATGTGGCTGGCACTATATAGTAAAGTAAGTCAAAAATAGAATTTAGATTTTCAGCCTCAGTTCCTGTTAGTCTCAGGATTACTCTAAACTAATCCCACCAAAAGTAAGGATAGAACATTTCCCTTTTTACACTGAGATGCTTTTGTCTTTTCTGGAAAAATCCTTAACACTTTACATATGTATCCAGACATAGAAGCCCTGATTATGAAATACCAAACTTACAAAGCATCAAAGTACCAGTTATTAAAAAATTCACCGTCTGTCACCCATCATTTCAAGGACATGGATTCCTGACCTACTTGGAGGGAATTGCCTGTGGAAGCCAGAGAGATGAGACGCGTATAACCCACAATTGACTGGCTGCATTAGCAGCTTCCCAGCCTTTGAAATCTTTCTGTGGCTGAGAATGTTGCAGAGCAGGAAAACGAGGAGTGGCAGGGTTAGCTGGCACTTAATCTTCGAGTCAAGCTTTCTTATTTGGAAAGCAAAGCAAAGGATACAAATGGACTCTGAGTCTCCTTGAAAATGAAGCAGTTGGTTCTTTGAAATGTGTATTGCACTGGCTGGTGAAGGGGCTCCGGGAAGGAGACATGCCCCACTGTCTTTCACTGCCCAGCAGGCAGGGGCATATGGGAGGGGATAGCACAGAGCCACTCAAACTGGCCTTCCAGCAGTGCCAGTGGAGACACTTTGGCAGTGGTCTGTGACCTGGTAAGTGCAGTGCTGGGAGTGAGCGCTGCGCGCGTAGGCACTTAGAGAGCAGTTTGTCAGGATGTGCTGAACTAAGAACACAAGAGAGGTTTGCAGTTTTATGGGCTTATTCTTTATTTTATTCTCTAGCAAATCAGTTTTATATAACGTTTTATAAATTCAGTGTCAGGTTGCATAGAGAGATGAGACAGATCAGAGTGGGAAAGAGAGGAGGAGGGGAAGGGATGGGGAAGAGGAAGGGAATGAAGGGGGGGAGGGAGGGAGGGAGAGAGAGAGAAAGAGAGAGAGAGAGAGAGAGAGAGAGAGAGAGAGAGAGAGAGAGAGAATAAACTAATTCTTCACCAGAGACAACTTGAGAAGCACTGCTTTAGAAGGTATGCATTATTTTCCTCAGGCAAAATGAAACCTGTTCATTCCTCAGTAGCAATCTATCTCCTTTTTCTATTTCCTTTTTCTGTTTTAAACTCACTAGGAAAACATGAAACATGAAATCAAACATAAGTCCCATAGTACCCCCTTGGCTGGTCCAACTAATGGCAGACAAATTGCAGAAACCACTTGAAAGATGCTCTATAGGGAGAAACAGAGAGAAAAATAAAAGAATAATAATAGCTCCATGAAAGAAAATGAGAAAAAACAAGGACTCTGTTTTATTCATATGTGTAACCTTAGCAGCAGCAGAATGCCTGATAGATGGTTGACCAACAGCAAATATCTGTTGAATTAAAAAAGTAATAGGTGCTATTATCACTTCTTTATTCTTAGTAATTTTCCTCCTTTCCCTTTTCTAACAACTTCTCTCTACCCTAACACAGAAGAAAAGAAGAGGGGTCTCTCTCTCTCTCTCTCTCTCTCTCTCTCTCTCTATATATATATATATATATATATATATATATATATATATATATATATATATATATAAAAGCCTAAGCCTAATATGCAAAGTGTCCCCTTGGGTGCTCAACCAGGAGACCAGGAATTTGATCACTACCTAGGATGTGCACTGACCACCAGGGGGTGGCATGGAATGAAGGAAGGTCCTGGCCAGTAGCCTAAGGCCCTAACCAGCCCTGATCACCAGCCAGGCTTAGGGACCCTACCCGTGCACAGATTTCATGCACAAGGACTCTAGCGAGTATATATTGTATAATCAGTCTATTGGTTGAATTGAAGACAGCTATCTATGAAATATAATATGGCCCCTATCATTTCTGGATTCTCTCCTTCCCACTTCACCACACACTACATAGCCACATCAAGATCTTCTTGGTTTTCCCTGGTTCCATTGATACTAGCTGTCGTGTGAGGTATATTTTTCCTAGAGTTTAAATTAAGGATGAACAAGTATAGCATCATATGATATAGATAACAACCTACATTAACTATCATGACCTTGAATATCACTTGCCATTCCTCCACGGGGAATGCTCCTGGTCTTCCATTTGGGCTCCATCTTACCGCCATTCTCTAAAGATGTTTACATTCCCCAAAGGTCTTGCTCCTCAACATTTCTGATACTAATTTTAATCTCCAAATTCCTATTACTTCTATAAAGTAATAAAGTTCTTTCTCAACCATCCAGTTACAAAGAATCCCATATTTACAAAACAGAGGTGTCTATTACAGATCATCAGGATTTACCAAGATCATTTTTTCACAAAAACATACCCACTGTCTCCCTCCTTTATGAAGTGCAAGCACACCAGCTATTCTGTTTTCTCTATGTTTCTTTCCTTGTTTGCTATTTAAACATCAATCAGTGGGAAAATATGTACTGCATTGCCTAGCACCACGCCAAGTTCTTTGAATTATGAATAAGAATAAACATTTGATCTCTGACATAAGTAGAAAGGAGATTGACATGAAGTACCCCTGGCACATTATAAGACTAAACTGTGTGGTACTTTAGATTCAGTACCATTCAGTACATTTTAATTGAAACCATAGCAAGAACAGTGAGTCATGAAGAGTAGAGGGAGGCATGAGTTAACGTGTAAGTAAATCTTAATGTTATACAACAGGTATAAGAATGCAGATATATACAAGAAACAGAAGCAACACAAAGAAGAGGATGATTACATGTGTACCAGAATGTGAGGTTCAGTGAAAGCTTTACAGAGGAGCTTTAAAAGCTGAACCTTTTTCTAGGTAAATAGAAAGGGGCAAAGTGTTCACATTCCAAAGGGAGAAAGTGTGAGCTATGGTACAGAAAAATAAACCAGTGTATGATCAGAGAGCTATAGGAAATTGCCATGTCTAAAGGTTAAAAATCCAGAGAAACACACGGTAGGTGAGCATCAGAGCATGACTGATTGTTAAGCTATGAGCAGCAGTCACTGTTGGCTGCGTATTCAGCATCTATTTACCTCTGACACATCCCCAATACTATGTCCAACTGAGGGATTATGTAATGGTGGAACTAAGCCAGTCTGGGAAATTCCATTGCTATTGCCATATATTGATCTGTGATGTTGCATAAGATCCAATTTTGGCCAATAGATTATCAGAAAGTGTTGCAGACATTTTGCAACCAGAGGAAAAGGTCAAAAAGATGACAAGAGATATTGACCCAGAGCCTTAAGGGCCCAATCCATTGTAAATCTAGCTACTGCCCTATTCTTTTTAAGTGATACAACAAAACACTGCATTGTTCACCAAGTTTATCTGCTATTTGCAGCCATAAGCATCCTTGTTGACATAGCACATTACGGTGCTACTTATCTAGCAGAAACAAGGAATAGAATACTAGAGGAAAGTGACCTGGAATAATCAGAAATGACTTTCCAGAGGAGGTATGGCTTCTACCAAGGTAATCACAACTAATGCTTTTGTAGCACCTTATAGTTTATAAAAGAACAAAGTATTATATCATCTGGAAGGCAAAATGAGTATAAATGGGAGAAAATAGCTATTTCAAATAAATAAATGAGAAGTTTGTAGGACCCATGTGAGGAATATTGGGAAAGAGGAATTGAATCCATAAAGGAATTTTTGATATGCCAGCTTAAAGAAGTGAAGCTCATGTGTGGAGGAGTTAGCTGTAGAACCCAGGCAAGTGTGAGTCCACATCCATATTTTTTTACCTACCCTATACTATGATGTCTGTCAAGGCGGAGTGAAGGTAATTTAGAAAGAAGATATCAATACCTATCAGAAAGTTATTACGATAATCCAGGATAGGGCTGATGATCTAACGCCTTGCCCTGAACTAAAAATCAGCACTCCCCTCTTAATTCCTCCTGGTATATCTTTACCAATGTAAGCTGAACACATTTTGGTAATGTTCTTTCCCTACTTAAAATTCTTCAAATTGTTTTCATTATTTGAAAATTAGACACAAAACAACTTAAAATGGTCTAAAGATTCTACTGTTGTGACCTTCACCTCCAGCTTTTCTACCACATTCCCACTGACATTTGTGATCCAGCCATCCTAGGCCCCTTGCAACTGTCGCCAACAGGCATTAGCCATTGTTTTATCTACCTTCAATATCCTTTTCTTCTTTCATTTGCCTTGTGCATCTTCATTCACTTTTTATGTGAAGAATAACTTCCCAGGAAAGCCTGACCTGAACTCACCAAATACAGCAAAGCCTCAGTTATCTATTTGCATAGCAATGCTGCATAACAAACAACCATGAAAATGTACTAGCACACAAACATGAACATTTATTTTTCATTCATGTGCCTCTGGGTCAGCAGGGAAATTCTGCTGATCAGAGATCAGCTTGGCTGGGTAAATTCACATATCTGTCATCGATTATGAGTTACCTAGGCAGTTGGACTAATCCCTGGGCTCTCTCTCATGTGTTCAGGGCCCTGACTGGGACAATTGAACTGACACCACTTTGCTCCATGTAGCTCATCCAGAAGGACTGAATCAAGCATGTTCTCATGACAAAGGCAGAGGAGCAAAAAAAGGGAATGTCACAAAGCTTCTTAGGGCCTACCTTTGGAACCACCACCACATCACTTCTGCCACTTTCTATTGGCCAATAAAGTCACGAGGCCAGCAAGGATTCCAAGAGTAGGAAAACAGATTTCACCTTTTAATGAGAGGAATTACAAAGACACTAGAGGCCCAGTGCATGAAATTCATGTGGAGTGTTGGGGGGGGGGGGGCGAGTCCCTCAGCCCAGCCTGCAACCCTTTCACAATCTGGGATGCCTCGGGGGATGTCTGACTGCTGGTTTAGACCTGATCCCACAGAGGCCTAAACTGGCAGTTGGACATCCCTCTTGCAATCTGGGACTGCTGGCTCCTAACCACTTGCCTTCCTCCCTGCCTGCATGATAGTCCCTAACCACTCCACCTGCCTGCCTCATGGCCCCTAACCACTCACCTGCCTGCCTGGTTGCCCCTAACCACTGCTTGTCTGCCTGAAATTCCCTAACTGCTCACCTGCCTGCCTGATCACCCCTAATCACCTTTGTATGCCTGCCTGAAAGTCCCTAACTGCTTGCATGCCTGTCTGATTGCCCCAACCACCTCTGCCTCAGCCCCCACCACAGTAGGTTTGTCTGAAAAGACATCCAGAATGACATCCAAAAGGTTGTTCGGCTGTCCAGTCTAATTAGCATATTATGCTTTTGTTATTAGATACTGCAAGGTCTGTGGAGATAGGAAGAGGTAGAGACTAGAGTGTATTCTCCAAATTAACCCTCCACACTGGTATAGTACCATGCATCTTTCCTACAGCACTTGTTGAAAGTTTTATTTTAGGTGTTTGCTTTACTCTTTGATTGACATCTGTGTGTTTTCCCCAACCCACTGGTATGTAAATTTATAAAGGCAAATTCTCAGTGCTTCACACACAAAAATCATTCCATTTTTTTTTTATTTAAGAAGTTATTGAAAATAAATCTACCGTCCTCAAATGTCTTTTTAATGGTCTTTTGAATATGATTTAGTCTTTGGTATAGCTAAAGATATGAGGAAAAGCTACAGATACTGTAAATTCTTCCATAATTTAAAAAAAGTTAAATATATTTCTTTATAGATATACTAGAGGCCCAATGCATGAAATTTGTGCAAGAGTAGGCCTTTCTTCCCCCAGCTGCTAGCACTGTCTTCCCTCTGGCACCAGGGACCCAGGCTTCCCTCACAGCTTCGGCATCATCCCAAAGACATCCAGACAGACATCCAGACTAATTAGCATATTATGCTTTTATTATCATAAATAAAGGAATTTTATTGTTGAGACTTTAGAGGAGGATATAGGAAGCTGGGATCCAGGTTTGCTTGCCATAATAATTATTCCTATGACAACAAACAACATTTGGTAAGATCAATACTTTTACTTTGATCAGATTTATAAAAAGGAAAAGTTGACCTGTGTAATCTGGAAGAGAAATAATAAATAGGGTATTTTGATGCATATTTTTTAACAAATGAGTAAATATATCAATAAATTGCTTACCTGCTAAAGCGGGGGGAAATCCTAGCTCTGCTGGGCCTGAGACACAGCTGTTTCCAACTATCTCTGACAACCTTTAAAGCTGCCGGCAGACCAAGGTAGGATAGGCAAGGGCATCACACACATTTCCCCAAATCTGAGGAGACTGGATACAATCTAAGTTTCCCTAGGACTATTTAAAGAAACAAAGCATATATCTCTACTTTAGAAATAAAAATTTTAAAAAAAAAACAAGCAGACATGAGCAACAGCTTTATCCAGGCTCAATGACTCCTACTAAGGATGGTCATTAATATAGTGATTATATTCATTTTACAGGTAAAATGATCAGTAAAATAAAATTTTATTTTTGATCACATACACGTAATATAACTATTTAATTCACTGATATTTCCACTTTAGCTTTTTAAGTGAATTTGGGAACCTGTTAAATGGCATTGCCAATTTGGTTCAATGAATGAGAATGGCAGGAGGAAATAATCATATTAAACAGAATGTCTTCGTTAATAATTGCATTTTTCCTACATTCCTTTAAAACATTTGGCTTTGTGATTAATGGATACACTTTCTATTTGAAGCTGTGGTATTATAGTTTTCTCATAGAGTTTAAAGAACCAATATTTTTTTAAAAGCAATAGGTTTTAGCTATTTTTTAAAATAGTGACTTTCTACCTTTGTAAGAACCTTCTTAGATTTTTATCATTCATCAATTACAGGTTGTGAAAAATATGAAAATGCTGCTGAACAACATTTATGACCTCTAGCTCCAAGCTTTCTTTGTGATAGCTTTTCATTTCTCAGAGTAATCGCATTTTTCAAGCTAAAAAATAATAATAATTCTATCCAGTGGAAATTATTACAAATAATGCTGCAATTAAAATAGTTTTAAAAAGTTGAAGGCACTCGAAAGACACGCAGAGTCCTTTCCAGTGCTCTGGTAGAAAGGGCCTTCTGACAAGTGGTTTTTTATCTCCATTTTTTAAAAACTGTGGCTTTGTGGCTTAGGAATTTATATTCTGTTTTCAAGCTTATTTTTTCAGTGTTCAACTCTTCATTGTGCTATGTTACAATATGCAATAAAGTTCCAGATGGAAATGAAAGTCATTTTTAGAAAACACAGCCAATTTACCTGCCCTTCAGCTGCTCAATAACCTTAGGCAGTCACTTGCTTTGCATCAAAGGCTTGTAAGAATGATTGTGTTTAGAGCCCTTTGTGGAATCCAAACTGGAAGGTCAACAGCCTAGCCACAAGAACAGCCTGTTCCCACACTTCAGGAAATGGAATTCAGATGTGGAATGAACTTCAAAACTAAATTAAAAAGGGAAAAAAAGGAACTGCCATTAACATAAGCATAAAATAGTAAGTTCAGATCTAGAGTATTCTTAAATTGAAATAAGTACTGTTGGGAGCGAATGTTGCAACTTCTGAAGAGTTAAATATCCATGAAACATTAGAAGACAATATTGACCCAAGAGTTAGAAGACCCCAGTTGTGCCACTAGATCTGCCACAAATTCAGCTGGGAGGATATAGGTTAAGTGTTGGAGGTTTGGAATCAGAAAACTGGGTTCAAATCCTAATTTTGCACTTCCAATTTTTTAACTTAAATGTCAGCAAGTTACTTTATAACTAGAAATCTAAAATTCTTAATATGTAAGTTAGTGAAAATTATATGTTTTACTTCATAAGATTTTGAATCAATGAAGAAGTTTGATGTTTGGCATAGTGGTTGATACATAGTGAGTAGTAGGCTAACAAGTTGTGTAAACTTGGGTAATAATAATATATTGGTGCCTTTTAAGTACCAAACACTATGCTAGACATTCTACACAGGGTATCTCATTTAGGTGTTCAACATTATGAAGTAGATATTGTCTCCAGTACAAAAATGAAAACTGTGGCATACAGAGAGAGATAAAGCAATTTTCCAAAGGATACAGAAAGCCATGATACAAATCCATACATGTGCAACTCAAAAATACATGCTCATCTCGTTTTGCCACGCTACTCCTAAACTCACTTAATAGTTCTTGTGTCTCAGAATTTATATCAAAATTGAATAATTCTAGTTCTGAGTAAGAAGGAATAAACATATCCCAATCCAAAGGTGCTACAGAAAATGGACCCAGTCTTAACTCAAATACCCTATTACCTCTCTTCCAGACTACACAGGTCAACTTTTCCTGTTTATAAATCTGATCAAAGTAAAAGTATCGATCTTGAACTTACCACATGTCATTTCTTGTCATAGGAATAATTTATATGGCAAGCAAACCTGGATCCCAGCTTCCTATATCCTCCTTTAAGGTTTCAACAAACACTCACCATTCTTGCTAATGCTGTTGTCATCGACACAAGAGCCTCTACTTGTAGAATGTAGCCAAGAAATAAAACTTAGTAGGGCTCTTACTGTGGGGTCCATGGAAACCCTGCATAGAATTCATTGACTTGAATAGAAAACAACAACAACAAACAACCAAACCTTAGTCTTTGCTAACCCGTATCTGATCTAAAGCATGCTCTTTAATTATAAATGTCGGTAAATAAGAACAACAGCAACATTGCTGTCCAATAGTACGTGTCTTTGTCACCAATTGAAGTCGCAAATATTTTAGACTTCACACTTTACAATCATTGTAGTTATCTCAAAATATTTCATTGTTTCTATTTCCAAATTATATTAGTTATTAGATCCACTTATTAAGAAGAAGGGGAAAAGGTAAGATACCAGATCTGGAATAGCTGGCATGAGGAGCATTTCTAAGAGAGAAAGAAAAGAGACTGGAACAACTTCTGGGCTGAGTGGAGCTCCAGGAAACGATGAACAAAAAGAAGCTTTTGAGGAAGCTCTGTAATGTATACGCAAAGGTAATCCCCCTTGACCATACCCTTAGAAAAATTTCAAGTCAATGCTGCTTTTCTTCTGGAAGTATTTCTGCATGGTTGAGGTATGCCTCTGGCAGGAGCAAAATGATCTGTCAATGGTCCCCAAATCATGATGGTACAGAAGCAATACATATTCAGTAGAAACCTCACTTCAAAATTTAAATTTTGATCTTGTTCTGGGCTGGCAATATCTGGTACCATATTCTCTGACAAGGCTGGGTGGCAACAGGGAAGCATAGCACCTAGTCAGTCTCACAATCACGAGGGCCAACAGCCCATACTCTACAGTGTACTGACTGTGTGGCCAAAGTTTTGAGGATATTGTGTTTTGTGTTTTCACATCTCATCATATCTACAAAATGTCCATTTGTGTTTCCGGAAGGCAACTACTATTTTTATTTGTTACATAAAGGCTTCTGCCAAATGTGTGTGTGTGTGTGTGTGTGTGTGTGTGTGTGTGTGTGTGTGTGTGGCAAGCATTTTTAAAAGGCTTTGTGGACTACACCTATCACCTCACTAAATGCCTTTTATAGCTCAAATCACAGACTTCTCTCCCTGCCTTTTATTTTGCACCTCCAGCTACTTCCTTGACAGCTGTCTCCCTACCTTATTGACAGGTAAAATTCAACATGCTTAACATTAAACTTTCCTTTCCAAAAGTTAGTGAATTATTGATTATGTGTACAGATGATCAGTAGTGTGAGTATTTTTATGAATCTCTCAAGATGAATATCTCAGGACCTCATTTTGCTTTCCTCGTGTATTCATGTCCATCCACATTTATTATTAAACACATAGATGTACTGGGTGATCTAGGCACTGAGGATACAATGGTAAAACAGACACCTAGGGTCCTAGGTCAAAGTTGACCAAAAACATGGGATGTTTTTCCTTTAGAATTTCTTCTCTCTCTTTCCTCCTTACTACCAAAATCAAAATTCAGATTATCATTTATTTATGCCTGAGGAATTACTATTATCTGCTATCTGGACTTTAATCCACCTTCTAAACTTCCACACTGTTTCTTTACTGAATTTTTAATCTTATATTTAATTTGAAAGCATCACTTGACCTAAAGCATAGACTCCAATCACTTTACCTAGTATTCAGATACTCACAGCCCAACCCTGACATTACTGGTTAACTTCATCTATTCTGTGGGTACATTGATGTGCAATCTTCTACTTACTATATTTTCTTTTTTTTTAATTTTTAAAAAAATTATTATTACATAAAGCTTTACAAAGATTAGTACATATATCTCTTTTTCCCCCTGCCCTTCCCCCTGCCTCCCCTACCCCCCAGTGTTTTGTGTCCATTGGTTATGCTTAAATGCATTCAACATGCCTTAAGTTATTGTTCATGCTATACATAAACAATAAAAACTATTATTTATGTATAGCATAAAAAAAGAACGTCAGCCCAAATTTATAGAACACATTCAAGTTCTTAGAACACATTTGCATTAGTTCTCTCGTTCATTACTGTTTTCATCCCCATAGGGGTATGGTTAGAAGAACTGATTTTAGTTTAGCCACTCTGAATGAGGACACTGAGTCAAAATAAGGTTATGATTGAGTTGATCAATAACAAGAAATTTAGCTAGAAATCTTGAGTCTTACTTTTTTCCTGCTCTTTCCACCACACCATGTGTGTGACTGCTAAAACCTACACTGAGGATATTAGAATTCTAGCAGCTTAACAAATGGCAAATGTATCCTCCTCATGGAAAATTGCAATGCTCTCTCCAGAGAGTAAAGAACTTGATCAATTAGGATTCTATGGGACACAAATGCTCTGTTGTGAGATTGACTGTATCTCCTTGAAAAGCACATGGCTCTTTAGCTTTCATTTTATCTTCATCTCCCTGCCTAGGTGGAAACTATTGTTGATTTAATACCCTGAGCCTCCTTTTAATTCTTAGATTGATCTGGACGAGGTAAAGCTAGATTTGTCAAACTCGGGTTATGTATTGGGGCTCAAAGTGAACCTCTGGGATGCTTCAAAACAATTGGTGTCAACTAGCATATGATGAAATCCTGTGAGAACTGAATGGGCTATAAAAACATTGCAGCAAGGCCACAGTAACCCGGAAAACAGGAAATATTTTTTAAAGGTGAGAGAGAAACAGAAGATAAATTGCTATGGAGATACAACCAAAAATTGATGCTCACCTTATGTACCTCTTCTGACTGAAAGATATCTCTCTATAGTCAGCAAAAAAATTGCTCCAGCTCAGTTTTTTTTTTTTTTTTTATGGTCAGTGTTGCTATTCTTATACTAACATGTGTATTTGACATTTTGTGAATTTCATATAGACGGCTACTTTTTGTCAAAATTGCCGGAGAATAAATATTTACCAACTGCAATCCCATAGAAAAACTCATTTGTTTTGAAAATACATCCTTCTTGGCTCAATGAGAATCATCATTTATCTTTCATATGTTAATATTAGAACCCTTTGTGTTTTGACTATAAAATATTCCAATAACACAAAGCCTGGAAGAGAGGAGAGAAACAAATGGCATTTACTGGGCTCCCAGATCTTTACCCATTTTAATTTTATTAACAGTCTGTCTTTTGGTCTACATTTTAGAAATGAGTAATTGGAGTTTTAGAGAAATTAATGCACTCAACAGCTCTCGATTAGGAAATGTCAGATGTAGGCTTGAACTGGGTGTGTTTCACTGAAAACTGATGCCCCATCCACTTACAAATCATTTGGCACAGATTCATTAATTACTAAACAGTAACCAAATAGAAATTTCTTCCAAAATGAATTTTTTTCATACCTGTGAAGAAATATTGAAAGTAAAAAAAATAATAAATAAATAAACCTGGAAAGAAGTATGCATCTTTGTAGAAAAGTAGCTTATCTCTTATAATGTGTAGAAATTAGATTCTTTCTGCTTTCTTCAGAAAATACCTGGCAAGAAAATTTATTAAACCTCAAAGATTATATGTTTATTTCTTCAAAGAACATAGGCATAAAAAGTTGACATTAAAGTAATTTGAAAGTAAAAGGGAACAGA
Source organism: Murina feae (assembly GCA_004026665.1). Taxonomy (NCBI): domain Eukaryota; kingdom Metazoa; phylum Chordata; class Mammalia; order Chiroptera; family Vespertilionidae; genus Murina; species Murina feae. The sequence continues at coordinate 37,811 of PVJC01002170.1, read as the reverse complement.
ATTTGCCACCTTAAAATATGTCTCTTTGGCATTAAGATTATTTTGAGCTGGTTATTTTTAAGAAACAGCAGACATAGAAGAAGCTCTGAAAACGGAGTAAGGTGCATATACCTTTATAAGGGAAATCTCTATTTATAAGGGTTCTTTCTCTCTGTACCAAGCGGTATGACACTAAATCTCTAGAAGTCGGTGACTTAAATCTGCATAACAACCATGTCCTCTTTTATTGTGCTTTTTCTGGTTCTGTTACTGGTATCTTCCCCTCCAACATTATCTTTTGTCTTTAGTTGAAGATGTTATCTAAGGTGATAGCTTGGGCCTTTGCAGGCAATTATTCCATTTTCCCAGATCTCTTGTATGTATGCAGAAAGTATACACCTTATTAAGCTTCTGGATTATTTTTCCCTAGTAATCTATCTTTTACCATATGAGGTATCTCAGCCAAGAACCTAGAAGGGTAGGGGGCACGCTATTTTTCTCCCCCACAAAAGTAAGATTGCATGTGAGTAGAAGCTTTCCACCATCTTTATGCACTGGTGGGAGAAGAATGGCAACATCAATAAAAGCCCAAGTCATTTTTCTTAGTCTCTTTTAAATGCTGGTCTCTTAACAGTCAATCATCATTTTAACAAAACTAGCACTATGGACAAATTGTCTTGTTCCTTTGAATGAAACCTATGGTAGCTTAGCCAATTATGACTTTGGTTTCTTCCTACATATTTCTAACCTTGCTTATGTCATTGGAGGATGTTTTTTGTTTGTTTGTTTGGTTGGTTTGTTTGTTTGTGCCCTACTTATGTTATATTTCCTCATTAAACTTTTTTTCTGAATGGTATTTGAAATGTCCTAAGTTAAATTACAGTGGGCCAGAGGACAGGATGAGAAAAGAGAGGTTATGAGTTAATAGCTTAGAGCTGCATTCCTCAGTGTTGAAAGTTGAAAGGAATCAACTTCTAGACTGCTGTCTAAATAGAATTGCCAACCACTAGATGTTAAGGCAGCTTGCTTATGCACAAACTTTTCAGAAAGTTGCCCACAACCAATCCAGAAACAGCAAATACTTTATCCTTATAGACTATACAACTTCCCCAGAGCTAGCCCCAATTTATCCTTTCCTGCCCCCTTTATTTATAGCCACTGTAAATTCTTTTACAACAATTGATGTATTTCTTCAACAAACTCAATATATAAAAGAGCTTCATCACTCCAGAATAGCGGACATGTTTGTCTTCTCAATCTAATCTTAGTGCTGATGGTTTACACTGGATGCCTGCAGGCCTGGTCTCGCTTATGGCCAGACTGTGATTCAAAAAACACTTTCTTTCAGAAAAACTTCTGACCTCAAAGGTTTTCATTTAACAAAGCAAATGATTTATTGTTGTTTTATTTTGTGATCAGACTCAGGGGGATCAAATCCCAGTTCTGTCATATACTAATGGTGAATTAGGGAACATTACTTATCTTTTTTTCCCTTCAATTTTTAAAAAATTGATTTGAGAGAGAGAGAAAGGGAGAGGAAGAGACAAAAATATTGATGAGATTGGCTGCCTTCTGCACATCTCCTAGTGGGGATCAAGCCCACAACCCAGAAATGTGCCTTGACCAGAAACCAAACTGGTGACCTCTTGGTTCAAGGGTTAACACTCAACCACACAGGCAGCAGGGCATTATTTAACTTTTTTATGCTTCAGTTTTCTCATCTTTAAAATACAACTAGTAATAATCATATCACTATGGCTCACATTGTTTTATAAAGATTAGCTAGAGGCCCAGTGCATGAAATTCATGCATGGGTGGGGGGTATCCCTCAGCCCAGCCTACACCCTCTCCAATCTGGGACCCCTTGAGGGATGTTCAACTGCCCATTTAGGCAGTAAGCTATGTATACTTCCTACATACATACGAGAGATCCAGGAAAACTGGATAACTGCCTGAAAAGGCCCAAGCTATCACCTTAGATAACATCTCCAGCTAAAGACAAAAGAAAATATTGGGAGGGGAGGATACCAGTAATGAAACCAGAAAAAGCACAATAAAGGAAGGCATGGTTGCTATGCAGATTTTAGTCACCAACTTCTGCCCTGTAAACGGGCAGTTAGACATCTCTCTCACAATCCAGAACTTCTGGTTCCTAACTGCTCACCTGCCCGCCTGCCTGATTGCTCCTAACCGCTTCTGCCTGCCAGCCTGATCACCCCCTAACCACTCTCCTACCAGCCTGATTTATGTCTAACTGCTCCCCTGCTGGTCCAATTGCCCCTAACTGCCCTTCCCTGTTGGCCCGGTCACCCTTAACTTTCCTCCCTTGTCAGCTCAATCACCCCTAACTGCCCTTCCCTGTCAGCCTGGTTGCCCCTAATTGCCCTCCCCTGCCAGCCTGGTCACTCCAAACTGCCCTCACCTGCTGGCCTGGTCACCCCAACTGCCCTCACTTTCAGTCCTAGTCCCTTCCAACTGTCCTCACCTGCTGGCCTGATCACTCACAACTGCCCTTCCCTGCTGGCCATCTTGTGGTGGCCATTTTGTGTCCACATGGGGTGGCCATCTTTGACCACATGGTTGTGGCCATCTTGTATGTTGGAGTGATGGTTAATTTGCATATTGCTCTTTTATTAGATAGGAGGATGTATGACTTAGAAAGTGTTTTACAAAATGTTTATCAAATCATATTTATCAATGAACATAAAATAATTATTAGTTTTTACCCAATTATCCAATAAAATGCTCAAAAACTTAGAAAACACAAATACATGAATCCATTTTAAAAAATTATTAGTGTCTCTGTGGGAAGGCCAGACTCTTGTCCTTTTCATGTCCTACCTCAATGTCTGGTATGTGTTTGCTCCTCAACTTAATTTATCTGCACTAAAATTGGTTCCCAAAAGTATGAAAAGATGTTCACCAATTTCATTTCCAGTGAAATTAAATTGAGTGCCACAAGTGATGACACACACTGTAAATGGGCTAAAGATTCTGCATATTAATATAGCCTCTCACTTCTGCATCAGAGAAGAGGCCATAAACTTATTCAAGGTTAATTAATCTCCATATTCAGATTAATTTTCTATATTTGAAAAATGAGGGGGAAATCCCACAACAACATTAGTCCTGTGGGATAAAATGTATAAGGCTAAAAAGGAATTTATTCGGGAAAGCATATTAGCTCTATAAGGCTTAGAAGCCCAATATCAAGATCAGAGCTGATTGCCAGTGAGCTCTCTTCTTGGCTAGAACTCTGATATCTCCTGTTCTTATAAGAATACCAGCCCCATGAAATCAAGGTCCCACCCCTATGATCTCATTCAACTTTAATTACCTCCTAAAAGTTCTATGCCCAAATATTAAGTCATGTTGAAAGTTCTGGCTTCAACATATAAAACTTGAGGAGGACACAATTAATCCACAGCAAGACCATAGCTCAGAAAACATTTTGATTATGAAAATTTAAAAAAATAATGTTATTTTAGAAATCATATATGCATGCTCCTGAAGGGAACGGGAAAAGACAGACTTTTGGAAACTGGAGTGGGTGTTGAGAAGTGACAGGCTAAGCAGAGGTGAGCAGAATAATAGGAAATGGAGCATGTAGTGGAAGTATTGAATTTTTTAACCTAGAGACTTCAAATTACCTTACTAAATCACTCAGATAGTCCAGTTACTCCTAAAGTCTTTACTCTGTAAACAAAAAGGGGGCTTTGTACAAGTTCAGTGACTGAAAGTAACCTCAGAGGGTGATCAGATCATAAAATCCTACTTGGGCAGGTCATGATGCGTCATCATTCCTCAGTCCTGTAATTTCCCTAGTAAGATATTCCCTTTGCCTTAAAGCAATTCCTGTCCATTGTTTTTGCACATCTAAGTTAACATACCTTTGAAATGTCTCTTTTTCAGATTCCTCAGAAGTGAACCATCCTCAAAAGAGCACATAATCTTGTTAACCATCTTACAATCCAATCACAGAGATTTCTCAGCTTTGTTTTCTTCCAGGTTCATGTCATCTTTCTTACTTTCCCTCCTTAATTCCAAATGTATAAAAAGAAACTGCAAGCTATCATTCTAAAAAGCATTTTTCTCAGTCAGTTGAGATCTTGCTTCCATACATCTCTTTTTTTTTGTCTCAAATAACCTGTTAGAAAGTCTTACAAAAATTTCTCTATAGGTTTGGGCATTCTTACATTGATAATTCTAATAGAGGAATTACTATCATTGATGCATTTTTCTTAACATCCACTGGTTAGTTAAATTGCAAATTTTCATGAGAGCATTTCAAGAATTATTTTTTTAAAATATATTTTATTGGTATTTTACAGAGCGGAAGAGAGAAGGATAGAGAGTTAGAAACATCAATGAGAGAGAAACATCGATCAGCTGCCTCCTACACACTTCCTACTGGGCATTTGCCCACAACCAAGGTACATGCCCTTGACCGGAATCGAACCTGGGACCCTTGAGTCCGTAGGCTGATGCTCTATTCACTGAGCCAAACCAGTGGGTAATTTAATAATTTAATAAGAATTCAATAAATTTTAGATTGTCATATTTGGTGTGAGAAAGGTTGGGGAAAGAGATAGGAGAGCAAAGTAGATAAGTAGATAAATGAAAAAGAATAAAGAAGGGTGTTAATAAGGGATAGCCCAGTCATGGAGAATTCATGGTGGAAAATCAAAAGTGGCAGAGGAAATTAGTTAAAGAACGAGTAAAAATCTAATTTAATAAAAGAGTGAAATGCAAATTAAACCTCACTTCGTCACACCTAAGCCACACCCACCAGCCAATCAGAATGATGATATGCAAATTAACCCAGCCAAGATGGTGGCCAGCAGCCATGGAGCTAGAGCAAAGAGGAGATGGAGGAAACTGCCTGCCTAGGCTGGCTGACCTCCACTCAAGGCAACAAAGTTTCAATTATAGAAGCCACGGAGCTAAAGCAAACAGGAGGCTTCGTTGCCTACCTATGCCGGCTATGGCCTCCATTAAAGGCAACAAAGTTTCAATTATAGAATATAAATAAACCCCAGAAACCTGCTTCCAGCCAGCCTTGCTGGGACCTTGGGTCAATGGGAGCTGTGGCCAGCTAGCAAATAGACCTCAGCTCCTCATCCAGGCTGGACAGGCACCCCGGTAGGGACCCGAACCCTGAAGGGGCTGTGGGCAACCTAAAAATGGCCCTCAGCCCCTCACCCAGGCTGGCCACACCCCTACAGGGTGTGGGTCCCCACTGTGGGGCTTGGCCAGCCTGCAAACAGCCATCACTCCCTCACCCGGGCTGGCCAGGCATGCCAGCAGGTGGACATCCCCCAAGAGGTCCCAGACTGTGAGACGGCACAGGCAGGGCTGAGGGATCCCCCTGAGTGCACAAATTTTTGTGCACCGGACCCCTAGTAAAGTAAATAATAGGCAAAAGTGAAAGGAAAATGCTACCTTGGGAAATGCACTTATACCATTATATTAAAAGATGATCTAGCCCTGGCTGGTTTGGCTCAGTAGATGGACCGTCAGCCTGTGGACTAAAGGTCCCAGGTTCGATTCCAGTCAAGGGCATGTACCTTGGTTGTGGGCACATCCCCAGTAGGAGGTGTGCAGGAGGCAGCTGATCAATGTTTCTCTCTCATCGATGTTTCTAACTCTCTATCCTTCTCCCTTCCTCTCTGTAAAAAAAATCAATAATATATATATTTTTTAAAAGATGATCTAAATACAGGAGTCAGGAGAATAATAAAAATGCTAAAACAAAAAGGGGTTCAAATCATTGTTCCATTGTAGTTTAATAAAATCTTGATATGCTTTATTCCATAAGTTACTTTCGGGAATGGCCCGTCTTACATCACCTTATGTTCCCGTAGTACCTTGTGAACAAACTGTTCCACAAATATTTGTGGATTGTTGAATTCAATAAATATTGATTGTGTTTTTACTACCTACCAGATACTGTGATAGTTGCTGAAGATATAAAGATAAATGTACTTTGGTTTCTAACCTCAAAGTGTTATCAAGCCTAGTTAAAGGGAAATATAGATATCCAATATTTACTCCTGAAATAGAAGCAAAAATCATCTAAAAAGATGACAAAGTTTTAAAGGACAAAAAGTTAAGATAGTAGACAAAAGGTACATTTTTAAGTGAAAATGAAAATTTTAACACCTTTTTTCATATTGATATCAAATACTCCTAAACTTCTACCAATGTGCATTATCTTCAAGGGCTATTCTTGAAATTTTCAGATTTCAAGCTAAACTGAACTATTTCTTCTAGTTATCCTATAAGTTAGACTCCTTCCTAATACCCTGAAGTTCAACACAAATTTTGACAATAATGAATATAAAAAGGAGTTAACTTTTCCAAAAACCACAGAGCTGGTGTGGGGCAGAGACAGTTTAATAACTAATGCTGTGGGTTCTTCAATCTGGAAATTTGGGGGGGATAGCATTACAGTTCATTCTTCATAATATCTTCTTTCTCCTATTTTGAGATGAAAGTCAGAGGAAACTCAATTACAGAATCCTGTAACATTATTTTATGTGTGAATCTAGCCCACCCTCCTTTTAATTTCAGCCTTGGAAGGACTGATAAAAAATACAAGTCAGTTTTAGGGCTATGATAAGAGCTAGAAACAAAAAAGCAGAAAGTGAGATCATCTAGTTTAAGTAATTATAAAGCCCCTTCTTAAATCAAAACAATATCTATCACAAAAATTTCTGCCCAGAAGACTCCAGCAGTGAATGAATTAGCTGCCAGTCCTTGACACAGCTCAGCTTTATATGTCTTCCTCAGAATTTTTACTAAAGCTTTCGACAGCCTTGGCTAACTCACCAGATGGGTTTGAAAGAATGTCATTACAGAGTCCTTATGAGTTGGCAAATAGATGTCAACAAAAGCTTTGTACTTTATCCAGACCAGCCCATGCTGAGAACTCCAAAGTCTGATTCTCAATACTAAAATATTTTCATGTAAAAAATATGTCTCATCTGAAGCTCTACAGCTTTGTTCATGCATTCTCTCTCCCTCTTCCCACCCCACCTCTCTCTCTCTCTCTCTCTCTCTCTCTCTCTCTCTCTCTCTCTCTCTCTCTCTCTCTCTCTCTCTCTCCTTTCTATTTTAAGTGAGCACCAATTCTAAAAGTCGCCCTATACATCAGAGGCTAAGTCAACAGGTTAGAGAATAATTGCACTTTGGGGGAGATAAATCCCCTTGGTACTTAAAATTATGCATTTGTGTTTATGTGGATACACATGTATAAGGTATCTTCCTTTCACCCACTATGTCTTGGTTTTATATTTGCTACATGAAACAGATAGTAGGTCCTTCCTCTGAGAAAAGAGAAATCAATATGACCAGTGACCAGCCCGGTAGGAAAGCTCTGTCTCCTGAATTGCAGCAGGTCCCCACCTGAAGCTGAGTTGTTGAGAAAGCAGGACACAAGTATTGCCAGGAGGAAACCTTTTAAGTTGTCTCTGTGTAGGACTCGCCACCTGGGTTGCAAATGGCCCATCTGTTAACACTGGCAGTCTCCTGGAGAGGCAGGAACAGCTTCTGCGAAATTGAATGTTCCACACAGGCTCCGTGATCATCAAGAGGGGAAGCACCAAATGGCTCTCCCATGCTGTGGCCCACCCATGTGAGAACATGGATGCCGTGGTGAAGAGCAAGCCTGGCAGTTGTCCTCAACAGGGAAGAGCAAGCAGCAATCTCTCACACTGTGCTTCTGGTCATACTTGACTTGTGAAGGGGTGGAGTAAACAGCTACTCGGAGTGGTGGCTGAGTTGGGAAGGAACAAGCTGAGAAGTATGCTATTCAGAAATGATATTCATATATTCATTACATTTTACCTAGAGGCCCAGTGCATGAAATCTGTGCACGGTTAGGGTCCCTAGACCTGACCAGCAATCAAGCCTGATTGGGGCCTTCCAGCTGCCAGTTGGGGCCTTCCTTCCCCGACTGCTGGCTGCTGACCAGGGACTTCCTTCATTCCGCATTATCCCCTGGTGGTCAGCTTATATCATAGCGAGCAATCAAACTCCTAGTCTCCTGGTCAAATTTCCGAGGAGACACTTTGCATATTAACCTTTTATATACATAGATATGCATTTACTGACACAGTTATAATGTTTTTGATGTGTCAGAAAGAAACTCTAAATTCAATCTTCATCAAGAGAAAAGGTTTTTCCCTTCATGTCCTCATTTATCAAGTAAATGCCTAGTCTGCTACTCTCTGTTCAAGGAAGTTTACAGGTACTGAGGACTGGCAGGTGGGAGGGTTGTTCACAGGGAATGGCGCAAGGGGATCTCACTTGGAAGAGACCAGTATCTCAGGAGCTCTGATTCCCTTCCACTTTTTCTCTTATCCTCTTGACAAAAGATTCTTCTCATCTCTCTCTCATCAAGAACTCAAATCTCACTCTGCCCAGTTTTTCTCAGTGGTTAGAGCATTGGCCTGAGCACCAATGGGTCTCAGGTTCAATTCTCACTCAGGGGCACATACCTCAGTTGCAAGATTGATCCCCAACACTGGTCATGGTGCATGTGGAAGCAACTAATTTATGTGTTGTGTCTGTTATGTGGAGGCAACTAATCCATGTGTTGTGTCTCATATTGATGTCTCTCTCTCTCTCTCTCTCTCACACACACACACACACACACACACACACCTTCTCCCTCTCTCCTCCTCCTCCCTCCTTACCACTCTCTCTAAAAATAAAAATAAAAAATGGGGAAAATATCCTCAGGTGAGGATTAAAAAAAATAATTCAGATATCTCAGCTCCATTCTTTAAACCCATCTGTACTTCTCCCCATTTCCTCAGACTCAATATTATCTAGCCTTTGAGAGAGAGAAACTTACTTTGCAACCTAGAGTTCACTTTAGACCTTTCTTTTTAACCATTAGGGCAAATGTTTCTATGAATATTAGTTTCTGCCTGTGGATGAGCTTAAACAGCAAAAATGGCTCACAAGCTCCCACTGACAGATAAAGGGGTCTGAGCAGCCTCCCCAAGATGTGCTGCTTTGGCAAGGGCATTATTTTGAGATAAAGGCCATCAAGATCCTGGGGACTCAATAGAAACATTTACCTCTCCCTTAAAGCATTTAAATTTAGTGTCTTGCCCACAATAAGAGTTATCGCCAGAAATGACTTTTATAACCTATGTATAGGGCAGGGTGAACTTCTAATTACTCAACATCTGCTCTTCGAATCCAGCTGTTAATGCCCCTCCACTCTTCTGAAGTTCCAGGGATCTTACCTTCATTCCTTGACACAAGGTTTCATATATACTTCACTTTATCTTTTGAATACTTTGTGTATGTGTGTGTGGGGGGGAGGGTAGGTGGGGAGGTATCTCCTACTCTCTCATGTATGCAGGGTTCCTCTGTGTACATATGTAAGTGCAGTTATTTTCTCTTATTAATCTGTCTCAGGTAAATTTAATTACTAGACCAACCAAAAGAAACTAGAAGGACAGAATAAAATGTCTTACCATATAGAGCAGAAGGGGAACTACACAGAATGTACATGGATTTGTACTTAAAGGAAAACACTACATTTTTTAAAGACATTATCACATGTTTTCCTCACACTAACACTTTAAGGTAGATATGATTAGCCATTCTGTACAGATGAGAAAACTAAGGTTCAAAGAGGTGCTACTTCAGCTGAAAAATGTGGCCTCACATGCAAAGCTGTAGATGATATGAGTGTGTGGGTAGCAGAATATCCCACCTCAAAATATACATCTTTGGCATTTGGATTATTTTAAGATGATTATTTTGAGAAATAGACATAGGAGAAGCTCCGAAAACATAGTAGAAATTACCCTTTATTTACAAGAGAAATTCACATTTATAAAATAAATCTACATTTATATTTCCTTTCTTCTACCCTGAAGAGGATGACTTATCAGTGGAGAAGGAAGGGAGTTAAATCTGCATAGCAAATCATACTCTTGCTCACTGTGCTTTTTCTGGTAACTTCCCATAACTGGCCTCTCCCCATCCAATATCTTTCTTTCATTTTTAGCTAAAGATAATATTTAAAGTGGTAGCTTAGGCCATTTCAGGGAGTTTACTCATTTTTCTTGGGTATCCGCCATGTACACAAACGTATGCCTGTTAATCAACTGTTTGTGTTCTCTTGTTAACCTGTCTTTTATGACAAAGAGTCTCAGGCAAGAACTTGGAAGAGCTAAGGGTGGTACATTGCTTTCCATCCCTGAAAAGTGATATTGGAATTATAAAATATTTCTATTTTCTCTTGGCCAGTTAGAGTTCTATAAGGTTATTATCTTTTAAACTAAGATATCTCCATTGCTTGTGAGCTCCTTAAACATGAGACCAAATCTCTACTGCTCACCGTAATAATGGCCAGCACTTCGCACATTGCCTGACACGTGAATGTTCAATTAAATATTTGTTTTGAGGTACGGGTAAGGTATGCAGATAGAATTATAGTTCATGTGTTTTCTAATTTTTCTTTTCTAGTGTGGATAAAAGTTAATGTTATTCCTTAGCCTTAGGACATAGAGTTGGGTAGATTAATTCACTCACACATACATAGGTATTTGTGTTTCCTGAGTAATGTAGTATATTTAATACTTATGGTCTTACTTCTGTAAGTAATCCACTGATAAATAATGGGGTATGTAAGGAATGCATATATCATTATTTAGCTACTAGAGGTCCGGTGCACAAATTTGATCAGGCTGATGGGGGCTAGCCGGCTGGGGAGGGACTGCAGAAGGTTGGTTAGCCGGGGAGGGACCACAGGAGGGCTCCAGGATGTGTCCAGACCATCTCACTCAATCCCAATGGGATGGACCCCAGCAGCAAGCTAACCTACTGGTCAGAATATCTGCCCCCTGGTGGTCAGTGCGCATCATAGCGATTGGTTTAGGCTTTAATACATAAAGATTTGTATGCAAGCAAAACCTCCTTTACTTTGCACAGTGTACATGGTTCTCTTTTACTTTTCCTTTTTTTGATGTTGTCCAAAGGTATATTTCTTACGTCTGTGTATTACACTTTTATAACAATACTTTTATGAAGACTTTTACTGATGTATAGTCAGTAGAAGGTTCTATAAAAATGTTGGCTCCTATTACTGGAAAAAAAAAGGCAGTTCTTATCAGAACAAATTTCTCAATGAGTCTAAAAAAGGTTTGATTTAGGAAAAAGTACCAATAAGGGTCTATCCAGAAGAGAAAACAACTTTGTCTCCATTCTAAGCATCTTAGAATACTCTTTTTAATTAAAGAGGGCTCAAAACTCAGTTATCTTTCAAATATTTTTGAATTAGTTTTATTGTTATTTTTATTTGATCTGCCAGGGATATACTATTTTTACATGTACATTACTCAGTGACTTTCAGAGTGTACCTTCACTTCAGTAGAGCTCCAGAGGAAGAGACAGAATACAGGGTGGGGCAATATTAGGTTAACAGGTATTTATATGGAAAATAACACAATAATTATAAAATAATAATACAAGAAAAACTCTGTTTCTCATAGTCTCAACTGTAAATCTATTTTTGCCATAACCTGTATGTTACTAAGAGAAAATGGCAATGATTGCAGATGACATTCTAGACAGAAGTCACTTTATATATATATATATATATATATATATATATATATATATACAGAGCATAAATTTTATAAATGTAATTATATATCAAATTCAAATGTACATTTCTGATAAATGTTTATCAAATCAGGTAAAAAACTATTGTGCATAAAATTACCTAATTTAAGGGATGACAATGTGAATATGTTTATATCTGATTCCACAATGTCTCAATAAAATCCATCATACATAGAAGCTATTGGAAGGCAGATTTATCAAACATGTGAGGGATGAAATGCCATGTATCATTAAGGGCCCGGTAAAGCTCAAAGAGGGGAAACAAAGGCATTCAATCTTTCTCCACATATGTAGAAACAGACTGTACCTCTATCGTAAGTTTCTTTTCTGAGGAACTTTGAAAATTATCTGCCCATTTTCATTGACTCTTCAACTGAAGTGTTCAAATGTTTAGGATCAGGATTCATGTTAAGGAAAGACCCATATAAAGAGCCATCTCTTTTCAGATGAAGAGGATCAGCACACAGAATAAGAACAATGATACTACCATGCACTCACATCTTAGTCATAAACTCATCCTAAACCAGTACAAACTGTGGCTTTTCCCTTAGTAGACCACGGAGCTAACATTTAACAAAGTGTGTAGTGGATGCTGGCGTGTATCACCTGATTCCCTTCATTCAGAATCAAGACCCTCATTACCTGTCAGGAATTTTGAATGTGAGCACCCACATATGTGTCCCTCACTGCAGGAAAGAGTTGCCTTCAACCAAAGCCAAAACCACACCCCCACCCTAAGGATCGGGGCAGCCAAGACGGGCAGAGCAGAGCACCAGGTTTCCCCTTTGCCTCAAGTCTGGATCTTTCTAGGTCATTCCTGCTCCAGAGAAACCCCAGGGGATTGGCTGTGGCCCCTGTTGCTAATGCACTGCAGTTCAACTTCTCCCTCTGCAGCCTGTATGCTCTCACAGATGTTTCTGAGAGTACTCCCAGTAAGCCTCAGGCATGTATATACCTCCATCTCAGACTCATTTCCCAGGAGCCCAACATGGCAGCGCAATTTTTAAAAAGCAGGATTTTCTGAGTTATCTTCCATGCATATAGTTAGTATTGTCCACAAACTGATCCAGAACTACCACCACCACCAATCACCCCACCCCAACTCTACCTCCAGGGGAAAGAATATTCTGAAATTATGTATCTTCCTCCCACCTTGCTGGTTCAGCCCAATAAGGGAAAGACAAAGGGTTACATTTATTCATTTTTTTATATTTTTATTGATTTCAGAGAGGAAGGGAGAGGGAGAAGTAGAAACATCAATCATGAGAGAGAATCATTGATTGGCTGCCTCCTTCACACCCTCTACTAGAAATTGAGCCCACGTGCGCCCTGACCAGGAATTGAACCATAACCTCCGGTTCATAGGTCGATGCTCATCCACTGAGCCACTGTGGCCAGGTGATCTTTATTAGTACTTCCTTCTATTTTATAGGTCTGGTCTGGGCCAATTCCATAAAAATGGAAATCAACTTTTTCTCTTTCTTTGTGGTCGTAAGAATATAATCATCATAGCAACCGCTTTGGAAAAATGTGCTGAGCAATTGCTTATTTTCTGCTTCAATAATCTTCACTGAACAGCAATCCTGTTCTACATTAATAATATTTGTTTTACTTGGGGGGCCCAAAAATTCTTTATCTAATATGCATTGTGCTCCTGGTCTCAGCTTTACTTTTTCTGTAGCTGTTTATGAAAACAAGCTGGCTTAAGAGATCGTGGGCTGAAACAAAACAACATAATTCTAATATTTTTAGAGTTTTTCTGTGAAGCAAAATAAACACTGTGAAGCCCATTTCTCCAAAGGCTCTCTTCCTACATGACAGAATCCTAGATAATACAAGCTTATGAAATGATTGCCTCAAGTTCCTCACTGAATTTTGCCATATTCTGGTAATAGAAAGTCTTAAAAGAAAATATTGGGTGTTCTTAGTGCCATATCATGAGCAGGTCCTCTAAAACATCAAGAACACCTGCAACTATCTCATTTCTGTCTATAAATTGCTATCAGCTAGGCTAAATATTGATTAACAAAACCTCCCAGGATTAGAAACCAAGTATAGATAAAGAGTCCAAAGTCCCGTCTCCCCCTCCAATTTTTCAACTGGTTGTTATTGGATTCAAAATTTATTTCAAGGAGATATATATATATATATATATATATATATATATATATATATATATATATATATATATATATATATATATTAGTTACTAAAGTATTAGCATTTCCACCATGCTTGGTATAAGTTGCCCTTTTAGCTTTCTTTCTGTGGGTGTGTTTTGTAGGGCTCTTCTGTTTCAGGTTTGTTTGTTTGTTTGTTTGTTTTTCATAGCTGTGCTGTTTACATTCCACAACATGATCTTCCCATAATTCCCTCCAGTAAAGAAGATTCTAGCAGAAAGCAGACCTGGGACATCCCCAAAGTGTGACCCTTACATCCTAGTTCCTGTTCAAATGACTCCCATCACCATCTTCTTCACCATAACTAAAATATTGCCACATGATGCCACAGACACAGAATGGGCTAGAGCAGGGTTTAAAGCTGACCAATCTCAGTGAAGTCTTTGTATCTGTGTCTTCAATGATGCTGAGATAGGCGAAACTACAAATTACATAGAGTCACTCGATTAAATTTGCACTTTTTGCAAGCTACATTAGGTCAGTTCCAAAGCTCTGCAAGAAGGACAGTAGGGAATCAAATAAGAACATCCAAATGTAATCCCAATCCAAATGTAAATCTCTGCCTGGCACAGATCCACACAGCAAAGTAGAATCTAGTTTTCTTTTCTTTTCTTTTTTTAATTTATCTTTATTGTTCAGATTATTACAGTTGTTCCTCTTTTTCCCCCCATAGCTCCCCTCCTCCCAGTTCCCACCCCACCTTCTGTCCTTGCCCCCCTACTGTCCTCATCCATAGGTGTACAATTATTGTCCATTCTCTTCACACACCCCCAACACCCTTAACCCCCCAAAATTGTCCATCCACTCCATTTCTATGCCTCTGATTCTATTCTGTTCACCAGTTTATTTTATTCATCAGATTTTTTATTCACTTGATGCTTAGATTCACTTGTTGATAGGTATATATTTGTTGTTCATAATTTTTACTTTCCTTTTTCTTCTTCCTCTTCTCAAAGGATACCTTTCAGCATTTCATATAATACTGGTTGGGTGGTGATGAACTCTTTTAGCTTTTTCTTGTCTGTGAAGCTCTTTATCCGACCCTCAGTTCTGAACGATAGCTTTGCTGGGTAAAGTAATTTTGGCTGTAGGTTCTTGCTATTCATCACTTTGAATATTTCTTACCATTCCCTTCTGGCCTGCAAAGTTTCTGTTGAGAAATCAGCTGACAGTCGTATGGGTGCCCCCTTGTAGGTAACTAACTGCTTTTCTCTTGCAGCTTTTAAGATTCTCTCCTTGTCTTTTGCCCTTGGCATTTTAATTATGATATGTCTTGGTGTGGTCCTCCTTCGGTTCCTTTTGTTTGGAGTTCTCTGCGCTTCCTGGATTTGGAAGTCTATTTCTTTCACCAGGTGAGGAAAGTTTTCTGTCATTATTTCTTCAAATAGGTTTTCAATATCTTGCTCTTTCTCTTCTTCTGGCACCCCTATAATTCTGATGTTGGTGCGCTTGAAGTTGTCCCAGAGACTCCTTACACTATCTTCATACTTTTTGATCCTTTTTCTTTTTTCTTCTTTTCTTTTTTTCTTTTTGCTTTTCCCGCTGGGTGGGTTTTGCTTCTTCATATTTCATATCTTTGACTTGATTCTTGTGATCCTCTCGTCTGCTGTTGGATTTCTGTATATTATTCTTTATGTCAGTCAGTGTATGCTTAATTTCTAGTTGGTCCTTTATCATATCCTTGAGGGTCTCATTAGATTCATTGAGGATCTCACTAAATTTATTGGCGGTCTCACTAAATTTATCGGCAGTCTCTAGAAAATTCTTGAAAAACCTAATAACCGTGGTTTTGAACTCTATATCCTGTCGTTTTCTTTCCTCTATTCCTGTCATTTGTGACCTGTTTCTTTGTCTCTCCATTTTGGCTGCTTCCCTTTCTGAGTTAGGTGATTACTGAGAGGAATTAACCTCTAAGCCACTTGTTTATGAGAGTCAGCTGTGTCTATAGTGGGAGAACTTCTGTGCTGGAGACACCTTTATGGGGCAAGAGTTGTTTCAGTGGGGCTTTTGTGCTCACTGCATCTGCCCTGAGTGTGTTCCTTGTGGATCTGAGTTTTGTTTAGTATGGTCCCTCTCTGGCCACTGGGTGAGGCTGGCTCTTGTATCTTTAAGGAGGTGTTGATTTAGCCTTTGCCTTAGGCTACTCAGCCTTTTATATGCAAAAGCCTCTGACTCAGCTTGGGAGGGGCGGGGCCTCGGGGAGTTTTCAGGACAGGGTGGAGCAAATAGCTATGGCTCTTCTCAGCCCTGTGCTAAGAGACACGGGGTCTCTGTGTCCCACAGTAATTGCTGCAAGCAACGCTGAGAGAAACCCGCTTTGGATTTCCTCCCGGTGCCAGTCAGTCCCCCTTTTCCGGGTGTCTGGGTCCTCAGAAATTCACTTGGAACTGGAGTTCAGAGCCGCTGGGAACTTGTGGCTCTCTCTGTTTTGGAAAAGAACCGCGTCCTCCAGCGCCAATCCTCTCCCCAAGCCCCATGTGCGCACCTCTGTACCTCTGTACTTTGCTTCCGCCGCTCCTCCGAGTCTCAGATTCTTTATAGTTGTAGGATTTTCACTCAGCCAGCCTTCCTGTGGTTGTGAGTAGTGTCTGTGTTTTCTTTTCGTGGATATTCTGAAATAGTTGTTCACGGCTGCATTTACGGTGTTTATCTTATGCCGCCATCTTGCTGTCTCTCGGAATCTAGTTTTCTTGAGAATGAAGGAACTCTGGTGTGGGAGAACACAACTTCTCTAAAGGCCAAGGTGCTGTCTTTGGAGACATACAATGGCCCCCAAAAAAGAAAGAACATAGAGCATGTATTCTCTGTTCCTAAGAGCCAAGATCTTATGACCATCCATTATACCAGCATGGCCTCAACCAAGTCCTCCAAAGAAGCTACTGACAGAGATTTCAAGAGAATTCACAACCCCAAGAATATGCAGTTTTCAAGGATTTCATTCTAAACATTTGAGAATGCCATGCTGCTACTGCTTTCTTTTCCCCCAGGAAAAAATATTATAGAATATGAATAATACTCAATATTCTTAAAAATGTCTGAGAATGTCAAAAGGGGTGTAGAATCATAGAATTCAGCATTCCCAGAGCCTGTTTATCCACAAAATGAAACAGAGTTGCCTTGTAAGGGTAAGTTTTCTTTTTTTCTTGTTCTCTAAGAAAGTAAGTGGCCTATTACATGATAGATTTCAGAAGCATCAGGAAGTCTCCCTTTTCCCAAACATCTTTTTTCCTTTATTACTATGATTTCTTAAATAGCAAAACAGCATTAATTTTAAAAATAACTAAAAAGTAGAAAAACAAATATCTTTTGAGCTCAACTATGTGACAGAATTAGAACTGGAACACTTTCATAAAATACCTCATTTAATTTGTTAAGAGTAACAAATGCCAAGTGATTTGGTCACAGTTTGTGATTTGGTCACAGTTTCTGCCACTTCCAGAATCTCATTCCTTTATTCATTCATTTATTCAACAGTGTTTATTTAACAATTCCTCTGAACTAGGGATCTTGTAAGATGAACTCAGAAGTGGGCATAAATCACAAAGATCAGAGTGTAAAATATCATTAATTTAGCCAATAATGCTAGCTTCCTCTGAAGTTTAGTAAGAACACTATGTAGAGAATAATCAATAGATAGAAAGAACATTTAGGGGGAAAAAAGCAATGATGAACAATAATATCATGAGATAAAGTCTTTGAGGGAGACAAGAAAGTATTGCTATTTCCAGCTGGATTCTCAGGCCCATTCACATCATAGTCTTACTATAATGCTCCTTTCTATATGATGATCTGATAATTGTCTCTATTAACAACAAACTAAAGATCAGAATTAACAATATGCAGAAGAGACAGAATTTTCTATTTCTACGTTAGAGGAAAAACATGATATTAAAAATGTAAATGGGTTTGCCTAAGATCATACAACTGGGAATGTTGCAATATTGGAATTTTAACACCACTCTGAGTAGAAAGTAGCCTACACATGCTGCCTCTTTAAGAGTACAAAGCAAACATGGCTTGAATAAAGAAAGTAACTCAAAAGTTACCAAATAAAGGACTGATATCCTAACTTCTGGTGAGTACTGAGTTTGATAGTGGGAAGGAACAATAAGAAGTGCTGACCATATACCATAATTTTTCCCAATTCCCAAATTTGCCTCTCACTGCACTAGAAACTATGGTTTCATATTCTTGCTTGAAGACAAATGATCTCTGGGTTGTGATGTTTTGGGACCACACAGATTCCTAGTATCTAAATGGAACATTTTTATAAATCTTGAAAGAACAACTTCCATTGCAATTAATTGCATTTTAACCAATTGATACTGCAGTGACAAATCTAGTCAAGAAGTCCAGTAGCCATCTGTTCTGATATGATATTTCTGCAGAAAAATCATCTTTTCTTAGAGACTCTTAGAGCTGGAAGTAACTTTAAAGATCATTTAATTTAGCTCTTTGGAGAGCAGTGTTCAATAGATTCTGTGAGATTTACTGAGGAGCATTAAGTTTTTATCTGAAGTTATTGATTAGTCCCAGAATGAACACAGTTGAAACTGCATAACAACCTCAAAACTTTGTGGCTTAAAACATCAACTTATCTTCCATGGTTCTCTGAACTGACCTTGGCTCAGGTTTGCAGTTCTTGACCGGGACTTTTCACATGCTTTGTCAAATAGCAGCGGAAGCTGGAGTCGTCTGAAAGTTCAACTGACTCACAGTCCATGGCAGCTGTTGGCTGGAAGGGTAGTTGAGTTTCTGATTAGAGAACGGGGCATATGTCTTCAACATGCAGCATGGGCTTCTGACAGCATGGTGCTTGAGTCCCAGAGAGGGAGCACCGATGAGTAAGCCTTCCAGAGACACAGGGAAGAAGTTTCAGGTATCATATGATTTGACCTGGGACATCCCAGAACATCGAATCACCACCATCTGTTGTTCAAGTAAGTCACTAAACCCATACTACATTCATTAGAAAGGCAATTATATTCTACCTTTAATGTGAAGGGCAACCAACATGTGCACATGTTGAGGGAAAAAATTGTTCGCGGACATCTTTGAAGAATATCGACCAAAACATATTTCCTTTGTATATAGTTAGATTAGACGAAGTTTTACTTGGCAGTTTTCATGTCTTGAGTTTTCTCCTTTTTATCCCTCCTGTGAGCATTAAAAGGTATGTTTTTGGATAGAAAATAATAGATCAAGGGTAGTTTTATTATTTGATTGACATTGTTCAAGCAATATCAGTTCTGGGCCTAATCAATAATTGGATTAAATAAAATGAGCTTAATTCTTCTCACTGAATCTGACAGAATCTACTGAATTCTTTTCTCTAAAGAGTTCAAGTAAATGATCTTTAAAATCCTTTACAATTAAAAAATACTGTAAGATAGGATGATTTTCTGTAGAAATATCTGCTTCTACCTAGTCAACATCAGATCATTAAATAGAAAAAAAGTCATTATTAGAAGTGTCATCACACTTCTTGATAAATAACTAACTCATTATTTAATGAAATTACATTGTAGGAAATCAGATTTTGAATGACGAAGTAGGGAATTTCTACTATCATTCCATCAGTATTGTCATTTAGTATATATATCTGCCTGAGTTTTCACTGTGTTCAACAGGACCTGAAATGTAGTTTCCACTCAGTAAATACATCTTGAATCTTAAATGTTTGAAAGAATGCATGAGTAATGATACCACTAGCATGTCTAAAATAGCACAAAGATGTGTTCCACAAATCCCAGGAAATGAATGCAAATAGAGAACACTAACTTACGTGAAATTTATGTGGCATAGTGCAACTAGATTTATAATATCTGATCTTTCTTGAATGGAGCTGTATCTCGTGCTTATAACCCAGGCCCCAGGAACCATTTCTCCATGGTGTCCCAAAGGTTCAACAAAATTCCGGATGCCTTGAGTTGAGTAACGAAATTACAAACTCAATAGGTAATGAAAAATCACATCTCTGATATAAATTTTTCAAAGATCTTTCTAAGATCTGATTTCCATTTTGATCTTGTTTCTGGACAGAAAAAATCAGCCCATGTCTGTATCTGCAAAGAAGCAGATGCAAAGGCAACATCATTTGAGTTGGTTCGATGCCCTGGCATGTGTGCTTCCAAGCTGACTGTGCATGTTCCAGGTAACAGACAACATGGTGGTTCCAGCTCATGTACACATGGCCCGGCAGCCCATGTGCTCCAACACCTTCTGAAATAGTGTTGCTAAAATCCTAACACCACTTCTCCTAAGAAACTGCAATGGATTCCAATATGAGATACATCTTCAAATATGGTAGCCTGGGAACAGGTGCACTGCTACCTATTGTCAGAATCAGAGTGGTTTGGCTTTGCTCCAAGCTATGCCCTTCTCACACACCAATATTGTTATAGAGAAGCTTCGTAAACAAAGAATTAGACAAATTTCTCAGGTGATAGATCTTTTCTACCTTCCTGTATAAGAAAATCCCTGCAACAAGTAGTTTTTTTTAGAATATCAATGTGCCTTTTTAGCTTTGTGTTTTCTTATTTAGGACTTTTCATTTACTCCTCACCCAGAGGTATGCATCAGATAGCAGTTACAATGTGACCGCAAACAATTAAGATTTGGCTTCTCCTACCTCAGTTGAATTTTAAAGTCTACATCAAGACAATGGTGAAGACTGGGATTGTCTTTAAAAAGAGGTTTGTGTTCATTTTCTTATCATCTTTCTTTCATTTGAAATATGAAGAGGTAATTCTTATAATTTGATCACAAAATTTTACAAATAGAATTCTTTCCCAAGCAGGAAGAAAAAAATTAGTGGAAGTTCTGCCCAATCCTGACAGATTGAGAAGAGGGAAAGAGGAGAGAGCGTTAAGGGAATGAGAAACTTGCCCAAACCTTGCCTGTGCAAGCCAAAATTATAAAGAAGAAAATGAAGTAGATGTGATGGAAGGAAGGGAATCCTCAGGGTAGACAGGCCTCTGTTTCACTACTCATTTGGACTCAAGGAAGCGAAAAGTATCCCTATAACTTCCTAAGATAATTCCAAAAGAGTCAACCAAGAGGGAGCAATGACCTGGTCAGATGAAGAGCGAAATTAGTGCTCAAAAGCGGCCATTAGCTACAAAGTGACAGAAATCATCGGAAGGTCATGCATGTCACCTACGAGTAGAGAAGTGTGGTAGACAGCTTCTAAGGTGGGCCTCGTGATACCCACTTCTTGGTATGCACATCCTGGTAGAATCTCCTCCTGTTTGGTAACTTGCATCTAACCAATAGAATGGAGTAATCCAAAGGGAATGTCACATCTGTGATTAGGTGTCCAACACTGTGATTTCTGTCTTGCTAATGGGCTCTCTCTGTTGCTTTCTCAGCTTGCACACTTTAACGAAGAGGCTAACTTGGCTGTAATGAGGCTGTATTGTAGCTGTCTGCCCAGGCTACAATACCAGAATACCAGAGATTGAGCGTCTTAAGTAACAGAAAATTATTTTCTTACAGTTCTGGAGACTGGAGGTCTAAGATCTAGATGCCGTCAGGGTTGGTTTCTGGCAAGACCTCTCTCTTTGTGCTGCAGATGGTCACCATCTCACTGTGTTCTCACATGGTCTTTCCTCTGTGCACATATAGGGGGAGAGGAGGAGCGAAAGATACAAAAAAAAAAAAAAAACAGAGAGAGAAATCTTTGGTGTTTCTTTCTCTTCTTATAAGGAAATCAGTCTTATTAGACTGGAGACCCACCACAATTTTCTCCTTTCTCCTTAATTATTTTCTTAAAAGCCCCATCTCCAGGTGCATA
Source organism: Murina feae (assembly GCA_004026665.1). Classification (NCBI taxonomy): domain Eukaryota; kingdom Metazoa; phylum Chordata; class Mammalia; order Chiroptera; family Vespertilionidae; genus Murina; species Murina feae. The sequence goes on along the minus strand of PVJC01002170.1, from coordinate 16,205 downwards.
CTGAGGATTCAGGCTTCAATATGTGAAGTGGGGGTAAGGGAAAAATTTAGCCTCTAACAGTAGCCTCTGGGCAAAAGCAAGTGAGGATCTGAGGTCATCAGTCCAATAGCTAATAAAGATTTAAATGCTGCCAATAACCAATGCGTGGTCTCGGAAGCAGATCCTTTCCCAGGTGAGACAGCAGACCCTGGGCCACCACCTTGTAAACAGACTTGAAAGTAACTGTGAAACAGAGGATACAGGTCAGTCATGCCAAGACTCATAAGCAACAGAAACTACAAGATGATAAATTTGTATTGTTTGAAACCACTCAGTTTTGTGTTCATTTGTTAGACAGCAATCATGGCTAATATAGGGCATTAGATGTTCTGAGAGCCAGCAACGCACCTGCTGAGGCCAGGAATCAGGCAACTACCTTGCACAGGAATAGAGAGTGGTGTTGGTGAAAGGAAACCTCCTGTCCCTCCTCAGCAGAGAAGTTTAAGCGCAATTGAGACTGTGGATTCAGCCCTGCTGGTGTGGTTCAGTGGTTGAGCATTCACCTACGCACAGGAGGTGACGGTTTGATTCCTAGTCGGGGATATGCCCATGTTATGGGCTCGATCCCCAGTCGGGAGTGTTCAGGAAGCAGCCAATCAATATTCCTCTCTCATAGATGTTTCTATCTTTCTCTCCCTCTTCCTTCCTCTCTCTCTAAAATAATCAATAAAAACATTAAAAAAAGAGCATGGGTTCTAAAGTCAGACAAATTTGAGCTCTTCTCTCTCTGAACCTTACCAGCAGCGGACATGCAAAGTGGTGAATGAAAAACACAGTGGCTTAATATCACAAATGAATATTACAAACGTGCTGAGAAATAAATAACATAACAAGGATAAACTATTTAGCACATAAAGAAGTGTTTGATGGACATTAGCTGTTATTGTTAAGATACAACTAGGAAGGGAGAGTTGGCCTGGTGCTTAAAATTGATATTGAGTTCCTAATATGTGCCAAGAAATTTGCTATGCTGTACGTATAACATGCTATGTAAAACTCTAGTATGTAAACTAGATATGGCCTTGCGTTCTCTACACGATGAGTCTGCAGCCACTGCACAATTCTCCTAAATGGTTACTATTAGCCTCATTTTGGGAACAGGCATTTCAGAAATTGTAAGTGATTGACTACAGTCCCATGGGTCCCCTGGGAATTTGGATCTAGGATTATGGGTCTCGAGAACCTTGGCCCTTTTTGTTGTATCATGTCTGAAAAATGATGATAAAACCCTACCAAACAACAACAACAAAATCTGTGGAGGTTACTCAGTACACTGCAGAGTTGTGTGCCAACCTCTGGCAAAACAGAAAATATAATGACAATAGAATACTCGATGGTTCAGACTGCTTTCAATTTGGATTGAATTCTTTTTGCTTTCATTTTGGCTAATGTGATGGCCACATCAGAAAGAGATTATCGTTGGCTGATTTAGAATGACTTTATTCAATTTATTCGATTTACTTCACCAAAGAGAGAGGTAGGTTTATATTTCCCATCGCTTATGAACAAAATAGGGTCATCAACCTTTGCATTGCATTGATTTGATTTTTGTTCACATCTTTCTCACATATTCTGTTAGTTGCAGCTGGATAATTTCTGCTTCCTGAAACTGATCAAATGTACCTTGGGGAAGTTGCTTTCTGAGGCAGAAACCAGAAACATGAAACCTTTCTCTTTCCTATTAGTAAGGCCAGAAGTGGCTACTGAAATTGGCAGGCTGACCTTCTATTTCCATGCACTCTATGGAACAAACCACACAGCTCTGTGTATATGTTTCTTAGGATTTCTCAGTACGCTCTGAATGTTGCCTCTGGAAAACACAATGGTCAGGTTCTACAAGAACAACAGTGAACTGTCAGGCACATCCCACAAAGATGACAGGAAGATAAAAAAAAAAGAGAGAGAGAGACCAGGGAGAAAAACACTAGATAAATAATGTCAGAGTCAAACGTGTTAAATAAGAAGCAGCTAGGAGTGAACAAGGAAAATGACAAACTATCCCAGTGAAGACACTTTCAGATGCTGTGTTTCTATTAAAGGCAGAAAATTGCCTGCTGAAATGACTACCCAAAAAAGGAGATGAAAGAATTTCAAGGGATGCTTTGTTCTTCCCAGTCATTTGTTATCACTCCAAAATTCCAGTAAATATATTTGAGGATATATTGGCCAGGAATTTAGCCTTTAGATCCCTTGGGGGGCGGGAGGGTATTTGACATACACAATGATCAATTACGGTGAATGCAAAGCCAAGGAGCTCAGCAATTCTCCAGTGCTCTGCTGGTTTCTTTCACTCTTTCCAGGTTTTGCTGTTGTGGTTGGGGCTTTTTGTTTTAGGGTGTGTGTGTTTTTGTTTGTTTGTTTTTCCACTCTGCATCTTTTCTCTTTTCTTGTTCTTTATTGAGTTTAATTACAGTTATTGTTCATGGGTTATTGAGCTTAAAAATCATTTGCTGTCTTGTATATTTACCCTGTACTTGATTCATTCACAGCTGTTCATCACTGCCACGCCCGTTCAGACTGGGGAGTGAAATCGCTTATCTCCACGGAGCAAAGAAGGCAGTTTCATTTATTCAAGGTCTATAAAGAGAGAATAATTAAACTATTACAATGGTAATTGTTCCATTCAATTTATTTAAATTTTCTTTTATGTACCAACATTGTGGTATATTTTTTATGACACCCCATTAACTATGGTCAGCAATTCCTGGAGATAGCGGGAAGAATGAAGCTGCACTTTTTATAAGAGAGTGGGTCTACATCTGTTGGCTCCCCGTGGAGATATATTGGCGTCTGTGCCTCAGCACTGATACCAGTGGACTAGCTGCACCCTGAAGGCATAATGTGAATAATGTCAAATAAGCTTTCTTGGCTTAAGAATTTTGCTGGAGCCCTGGCTGTTGTGTCTCAGTTGTGCATCACGCCATGCACCAAGAGGTTGCAGCTTCAATTCCTGATTGGAGCACACACTTGGGTTGCAGGCTTGATCCCCAGTAGGGGGCGTGGAGGAGAGACAAAGGGGCCCAAGGATGTTTCTCTCTACCACGGATGTGTTTCTCTCTTCCCCTCCCTCTCCTTTCTAAATTCAATAAAAACAGTTTTTAAAGAATGTTGCTGGAGTGCCTGGCATTTCCACATTTTAACTCTCTACTTTGTGCAAAGATATTGACTTGAAGTGATGTTTTTAAAAGTGTAAGATGTTACCTAGGAGAAGCAATACATTAGCTCTCCCGGCATTTGGAAATTGCTTATGAAATTACAGAGTTGTAAACTTCCTTCTTTCGGGATAAAGCAACTGTGCTCAAGCGTTGGTCAGTAGTCTGTGAGAGCAGCGCTTCCACTGAGCTGCCCAGAGCACTCTTCTTAAGGTTTGGCATGCCAACTTCCTCTCCGTACCAGTAAGGTCTCCAGCTAATCCAACCCTACAATACCCAGTTTGAAGGTTGTTATTGAAAATATATTTGAAAGAATCATAATATAGATCACATACTGTAACTTTTCTTTATTTAGTCATGAAAAAGCATGAGATTTAGAGGTTTTAAATGAATTAAAGGCTTGGCCAAATTTTCATGGCTTATTAAACTTCAAGAAAGAAAATATATAGAATGAATTAACTGTTGCCTTGACTGATTTGGCTCATTGGACAGAGCGTTGGCTGTGAACTGAAGGGTCCCAGGTTTGATTCCCATTAAGGGCATGTACGTTGGTTGCAGGCACATCCCCCATGGGAGGTGTGCAGGAGGCAGCTGGTCGATGTTTCTCTCTCATCAATGTTTCTAACTATCTCTCTCCCCTTCTCTCTGTAAAAAAATCAATAAAATATATTTTTTTAAAAATAATGTAAAAAGAAAACAAAATTAACTGTTAATATGGCATTTATCTTGGAAATATGTGCCACCATGTTGGGGCTTTGTTGGGACAAAAGTCAAAATCTGAGGTCCTAAATAAAAACATGAAGTTTGAATCACAGACCATAAACACAAATTATACAGAACAGTAAATGTGTTTATATAATTTTAAAAAGAGAGGTTATAAAAAGTAATTTAAAGACGTAAAAGCAAAAAAAAGAAAACACCAATGGGCCAATTTGATAAACAAACAACATTTCTTAGAATGAGAAGAGTGCAAAAATGCAATGAATTGGCTAAACAGCAAATAAGATGCAAATCAAGAGTTTGTTAGTAAACTGGAATATATAAATAATCATGTTCAAAGAATATAACAGAAAATAGGAAAGTTAGGAAACAAGGAGGAGAGAGGAGCAAGTCTATCTATCACATGACTAATTGAAATTACAGAGAGAAAAGAGAAAAGGGGGTAAGGGAAATATTTGAAGAGATATATATAAAGTTTTAAAGACATAAATGTTAAGGTTAAGGAAATGCAATGACTAACTTTATAAATACTGAAAAAAAGAAACCTACATTTATTTGTATCATAATAGAACTACAGAATACTAAAGAAAAAGAAAAGGCCTTAAAATAGTCAAAGACATAAAATAGTAAAACTACAAATATCTGGCAATTTTACCACTAACTTCATACTAAATGCTAGAAAGCAGTGGAGTGTATCTTCAAAATGCAATCCAGAACTATATACCTATCAAAAATTATTTTCAAGAATAGTGGAAAATAAAGACAATTTTAAACATAAAAATTAGTTGAGAGCTCTGGCCGGTTTGTCTCAGTGGATGGAGCATTGACCTGTGGACTGAAAGGTCCTGGGTTCGATTCCAGTTGGGGGTGTGTGCCCAGATTGCAGGCTAGGTCCATGAATAAGTAGGAAATTAAAGTATAAGATGAATAAGAACAGTGACCACATAGAGGAACTGCTAAACCAGTTATAGAGATCAGTGGAATGACACATAAGCTGAGAACTGAAGTAAGACTAGAAATTAATCAGGCAAAGAGAGAAAGGAAGAGAGAATAAAAGTAGAGTGATCCAGAAACAGGAAGGAGTATGCATAACATGCATAATATGAGATGCTTGAAAATTTTTAAGAAATTCAGTCATTAATTTTTCAGGGAAAGAACAAACAAAAGACCAGACTACAGAAAAGTAAACACTAAACAGAAAATAAAATATCACAATAAATATCAATGAACTTAATTCAGTGGGGATCTAATGAAGGGTTACTTTTAAGCAGGAGCATGACCTATTCTAGATTTGTATGTAAAAAAACCTGCAGTATGAATATTTCAAGTTTGAGTAAAACTAGAGGCACAATGCATAGGAGGCTATTTAAAAATCCTAGGCAATAGATGTTATTTTAGGGCAAAGGAAATAAATGGAAGGTTTTGAAATATACTTAGAAATATACTTTGAAATATACTTAGAAGGTACAGCATTAACAGAATCTATACTAATAAGAGGGTAATATACTAATTAGACCAGATAGACTGGACATCTTCTGGTCATCTGGTCCTCCTTCTGGACAAAGCCATGGTGGTGGGGGCTGAGGCAGAGGTGGTTGGGGTGATCAGGCCAGCAGGGGAAGGCAGTTAGGGGCAATCAGGACGGCAGGGAAGGGCAGTTAGGGGTAATCAGGCAGAGAGGTTAGGGGCGATCAGGCAAGCAGGCAGAGGCAGTTAGAGGCAATCAGGCCAGCAGGCAGAGGCAGTTAGGGGTGATCAGGCAGGCAGGAAGGTGAGCAGTTAGGAGCCAGTGGTCCAGATTTCGAGAGGGATGTCTGCCTGCTAGGATCAGGCCTAAACCAATAGTCAGACATCCCCCAAAGGGTCCCAGATTGGAGAGGGCGCAGGTCAGGCTGAGAGACTCCTCCTCTGTGCACAGATTTCATGCACCGGGCCTCTAGTAGATAATAAAAAAGGACATATGGGTTTGCCATCATAGTTTATCCTGTGCAAACAATTTTTCTCTCAATTAAGGATTCATGGCATGCTTTCAGTCAAATCTCCTAGTTCATTCATAATGAAGAGAAGTCTTTACCACAAACCATTTGCCAGAGGCGATCTCTTTTATACTACATTAGCATAGGCGATTCCTCCCTGGTGGAATGTTTCTGTAAATCTTATTAATTTACGAGTAGGTAATATTCTCATTTTAGCCATCTCCTGTAATAACATTAATTAGCATCCAAGAACAAGCCCTTGTAGTCTATACAATTTGACTTGGGTTTTTTTTGCTGTTTTATTAGCATTTTTGACCTTGCCTCCACAATAGAACCGCTCAATGAAAGAAAAGCAAGCTTATCTTTTCAGACCCACTGCCTTCCTGATATCTGTTCTGAGCACAGCTGTGTGTACCAAGGAGTCAGCACTATTCCGTTTTTCATTCCTTTTCTATCTGGATTTTGGGTGTTCAATAAAGCATATTGTGCTTCATTCCCAGCTGACTGAATTGTGCTACTCACAAAATCCTTTGCATTTACCTTGTGCCAGAAATGACGTGCTAGCCAAGTGTTATAGGTCATTTTGTATCTCTTTAAAGCAAAAAGAAAGAAATTCTTCTCCTGCTTATGTGCTTAGGAAATAACTTGTCTCAAAGTATGGGCAAAGTCCTTAGGATAAAGAGAAACTATAAAGGCAAATAAAAGACACCAGTAAAATGAGGCTTGCCTAAACATAAGAACTAGGCTTACCTTTATGAGCGTGGAATCACAATGAAGTTGAATGTTGTCTTTATACACATCTAGTCCTAGTGCTCATATATTCAACACTGATTTTTTCAAAATCAAATCCTGTGGTCATAAAACTCCTGTTTGAATAAGTCCCCCAAAAGCATCTTGCTGCTGAATGCTTGATCGGGTATTTAAACAGCTCCTTTTCTCCTTTGCCCACTTAGGTGGAGTCCTTGGAGACAAACATACACACATTTAGCATCCTTCTCCATCCAACCCCAACCGAGTCATCTAATATTTTAAGAGCACCATTCCCATTAGTACATAAAGTTTGAGATGAGTTGCTTTGTTATCATCTTGCGTATGTGGTGGTCCTTGGCATCAGCCCAAAGCAGCTGAGTACTTCAGAAGTTCAGGATTCCACTAACATTTCAAGTCCTTTTCCAGAATCATGACTGGTCTTGCCCCTGATTACTCAACAAGAGTTCCAGCCCTGGCCTGGTAGCTCAGTTGGTTAGAGCATCATCCCAATATGCCAAGGTTGTGTGTTTGATCTCTGGTAAGGGTACATAAAAGAAGCAACCAATCAATGCATAAATAAGTGCAACAACAAATTGATCTCTCGATCTCTCTCTCTCTCTCTCTCTCTCTCTCTCTCTCTCTCTCTCTCTCTCTCCTTCCCTCCCTCCCTTCTTCCCTCCTTCCCTCCCTCTCAAATAAACAAATAAAAATTTTAAAAAATAAAGAGTTCCAATCTCATACAAGGGTAGAAGCTTTTCCTAAGTCCAGACTCATTTACATGGAATCTAAAATTTCAGCTTTTCACAGATCCTTGATTCTGGAAGGCTAAATTTGTCTTAATGCTACAAGATTAACATAATGTGGCTTATTTAGCTAACCTCTATCTGACTTCAATTTCCTCCATTCTAATATGGAAGCAAACCAACTTATTTTGTTCCCCTTAAGATAAGATGTCTCTGAGTAAACATAATTCTGTTTTCTCCTAAGAAGAAAAAACAACTATGCCTTTGCTCTGAATAACTTAGCATCTATTAATGCAACATAAAGAATATTAAGTTTTCTGGAAGTGACAGCATGCTGTTAGTTTTTGAATTTACAAAACATAGCAGTACCGTAGTAGGTACTTCTTAACTGATAGTAAGTTGTTTCCTATAATTAGGTAGAGTCTCTTTCTATTTGTTCTCATGGAGGTTGATTTTTTTGAACCCAGAAATTTGCAACTATTCATAATACATTTTATTTTATTTTATTCTTCTTTTATTTAGATACTCTCAAAAATGTTTTACTCCTAAACTGTATTATTTAGATCTTTTTAAAAATATATATTTTAGTGATTTTTTACAGAGAGGAAGGGAGAGGGAGAGTTAGAAACATCAATGAGAAAGAAACATTGATCAGCTGTCTCCTGCACAACCCCCACTGGAGATGTGCCTGCAACCAAGGTACATGCCCTTGACCGGAATTGAACCTGAGACCCTTCAGTCCACAGGCTGACTCTCTATCCACTGAGCCAAACCGGTTAGGGAGTATTATTTAGGTCTTAATGTGTCATCTGAAAATCTAATAATTGTATCTTCCATAGGCTCATTTGAATCACTGATTAAATTTAGTACTAAATATAACCAAGGACAAAGCCTATCTTTTTCCACAAAAGTCCTCCTTTGAGGGTTTTTTAAATCTAATATTTATCATTTTGGAGTCAATCATAATTCAATGAATTGCAGCTTACAAATCTATCTTACAGCTTTCCCATCTTATTTCAAGACTACAATAAGATGCTTTACTAAATATCTGGAGTTCTTTGAAGACTTATTCCTATTTTACAAATAAAGAATTGAAGCTCAATGAAATTAAGAGATAATACTTACTCTTTTCCTATTGTCTAGAAGATCTACTATTCTTTAAAATGTCTTAAAAAATCAAGAGGAATTCAATTCTTTATTCAATAAACATAAAACCAGTGTTCAGTTACTATGTTAAACAGCCTCTTCAACTCCACTAAGTACCCTAGGATACAACTCCTTTGAAAATAGCAGCATGCTATCCTATGACATTCCCACAGGACTGTGTAACTAAGATCAAGGACTTTGTTCTCCTCATCACTTCATCCCTAATGCATAACAGAGTCTACAAAATAGTAGACATTAAATAAACATTTGCCAAAAGAAAAAAACTGCTATTTCTTTTTTTACCAATATGAGACCTTAAGTCTGTCTTAACTGTACTTGCTCTGATATTTTGAACTTAAAGCTAATTCTCTTTGGCAGAAGAAATAGAAACAAAATAAAAATTGCATAGACTCATATTCTTCATTTAATCTCTCTTCATTTCCTGCTCTATGCTAAAGGCCTGGCCTTCCTTGATTCTCAAAAAATTATGAGATCTTATTGATTGGTCTTTGCAATTATTTTATGAACTAGCTTTAGTTATATTACATTTTTAAAATATATTTGTATTGATGTCAGAGAGGAAGGAAGAGAGAGAGAGAGAGAGAGAGAGAGAGAGAGAGAGAGAGAGAGAGAGAGAGAGAGATCAATGATAGGAGAGAATCAACAATTGGCTGACTCCTGCACACCCCCTATTGGGGATTGAGTCCAAATCCTGGCCATGTGTTCTGAATGGGAATGGAGCAGTGACCTCCTGGTTCACAGTTTGACATTCAACCACTGAGCCACACAATATAACTGTTGTTAATATTAATTTATTTTTATAGATGAGATTAGGAAAGTTCAAATGACTTGCCCAAGACCTTACAGAGGCCACTGCAAACAATAGTCCACATTCAAATGTCATATTTTATAACCTCAAATCTAAACTCTTCCCACAATATTATGCAACTTATAGCTAACTATTCATAACTGAGATATATAATCCCACTTGCATAACAATTGAACCATTAATACCTACTTTGAATAAGGGAAAACAGAAAAGAGGAGATGTGAGCTCTGGTAACTAGAAAGTAAATAATCAAAGAATCAGGGCATTTGATTACAACATTGCAACATACATAGGACCCATAACTCAATACAACCCACAGTGGTTCAGCCGTGCTGACAAGCCCTGTCAGGAAGAAGATTCATACTTTTTATTGCCTGTTCTTCCGGAAAATGACTCCAGCATGAAGAATTGGCCTCCGTGTATAACTCAATGGAGATGAGGTCCAACCATAAAATAATAAGGTCAGTTATCAGCTTGAAGAGGGCAAGTGAAAAACTGTGGTCAGGAAACACTCCCACGAATCAGGACCCACGGATTCCAGAAAGAAAATGGGAAACAAAATGCATGGTCGGATCACATTCAGGAGCAGACGCTGGGTGCCTGGGAAGAACTCTCATTATGTGATAGACATGTGGCTACTGGGCAGCCTGTCTAAGGACAAAAGGGATGAGCGAAAAAAGTAAAGTGTTAATGGAGGAAATAAATATTTGAGATCACTTTCCTAACTGGTTTGGCTCAGTGGATAGAATGTCGGCCTGCGGACTGAAGGGTTCCAGGTTCAATTCTGGTCAAGGGCATGCACCTTGGTTGTGGGCATATCCCCAGTAGGGGGCATGCAGGAGGCAGCTGGTCAATGTTTCTAACTCTCTATCCCTCTCCCTTCTTCTCTGTAAAAAAAAATCAATAAAATATATATTTTTTAAAAAGGCAAAACCCTTTAAAAAATATTTGAGGTTACTTCTATGCAAGAAAAACCAAATAGACTAATTCATTCAATTATTCCATAAACTGAGATATGGGAAGCTATCATTTACTTAAAGCGGCCTCATCCCATACCTGTCCAGTTTGCAGCAGAGACAACAATAAATAAATACATAAAACTCTTAAGATTCCATGAAGAGCATTTTTAGTCCTAACACAAGGCCAGGTACCCAGGACTCAAACATCCTCAATGAAATAGGACTGACAGTGAAAAACCATCCCTGTTTTTCCACTTGCACATGGAGAAGTACATCATCATATCTTTTCCTCAAATATTTTGAAATGCATTTTTTTTCTTTTTTGTACAAGAGAAAGTGTGAATGAACAGGTAATGAATCTCAGGAGGAAAAATTATGTAATTAACATTCTCTTAAAAGTGACTGAGAATATCAAGAGATCATATTTTTATTTCTTTAAGCAGAGGGTATATATAATATTCAGCTAGCATATGGGCTATATGAACTATATATATAATTACAAATGATCTCTAACCAATTAAAATACTATCCAATTTATCGATACGATCCAAAAGAATACCCATTCTCTAGTCCACCTCCAGTTTTCTTTTTCTGGAAAAATAAAACTGGGCAAGTTTCAGAAAAGCTGAGTCCCGACATAATGCATAATTATTCACACCATTTATTTATCAGAAGTTAGATCCAAATGCAATGTACCTACCCACCAGCTGCCAAAAGTGATTGACACACTAGTAATTACAATACCATTTTAAAGGGACTATAGACTGACATCTGGAAATTTGAAATCTAAATACTTATGTGAGTCTCTAGTGAAGATGTGTCTCGATTCACATTTCTGTCATGCCTTCTTTATACGATTTTTAAAGTCACTTTCCATTTCTAAAGGCAGCCTTGCTAAATCTGCTGTCACAGCAGTTTGGTTCCCGTGGGTTCAGGAATGGGGTTAGCCCACTGGTTTATGTACAGCAGACCCCATTGTTTAGAGAAACTAGATTGACTCAGGAGAACAAAAAATAATGATTAAATAATATAGGATTATATTTTTATTCTAATGTGTATTAATTAAAGAAACTGATATAACTTCTGATAAATACATGCTGAAAGATTGCATATGGCCCTGTTTTTATGCCAAAAATACTGTTTGAGCATGACTGAGGAAGATTATTTAGTAAAAAAAAAAAAAATTACCAATGGCACAGATGATATTTTAAATGAATAGGTATTATACCGAGAAATCTACAATTATAGCAATATCATTCTCTAGGGTCACTGCCTCTGACTAAATAATCAGATATTGAATGTTTTAAAAAATTCTTGTGGCACACCGGTTGAAAAGCACTGGTTTAAGGGAAAGTGATATTACTTCTACTTCTCATAAGCATCCTATTATGGTTTTAACAATGGCAATGTTAATGGAAGAAGGAATGTACAGATAAGTGATGAGCCATTTATTCTAGTGGACATTTTTATGAAGGTCCTGATTTTTAAAAGGATTATATTCTCAATTGCTTGTGTTTTGTTTTTTGTTTTTTTGCAATGAACATTCTCAACCAGGAGAGAGAAATAGAGCTGTCAAATTCAAATGTTTATTACAGAGATTTGGCCCAAAATAACTTTGAAGAAACTTTGTTAAGAGTCATATCTCAGTTAAAAACTGAACTGCCATTTGATCCACTTCCAGAAATATATCCTAAAAATCCCAAAACACCAATCAGAAAGAATATATGCACTCCTTTATTTAAAATAGCTAAGACCTTGAAACAGCCAAAGTGTCCATCAGTAGATGAGTGGATAATAAAGTTGTGGAACATTTATACCATGGAATACTATGCAGCAGTAAAAAAGAAAGACCTCTTACCCTTTGAGACAGCATGGAGGGACCTGGAGAATATTATGCTAGGCAAAATAAGCCAGTCAGAGAAAGACAAGTATCACATGATCTCACTCATAGGTGGAATCAAATGAACAAAATAAACTGTTGAACAAAATAGATCCTGAGACATAGAAGCATGGAACAGACTGTCCAATCTCAGAGGGAATGGGGAAGGGGTTGGGTAGAGATTAACCAAAGGGCTTATATGCATATATGCTTAGCCCATGGACACAGACAATAGTGTGGTGAAGGCCTGGGTGGGAGGGGGCTGGAGCTGGGTATAGGTAGGCAAAGGCAGGGGTGGAGGTGGGGGACATCTGTAATAGTGTCAACCATTTAAAAAACAGCACATTCCTAATACTATTCTGTTATGCCTACAGAGGCCTTAAGGAGCGCGAAGAAAGGGCTGAACTCAGGGTCACATAAGCAAGCCCAACATGCACTGCAGGAAAGTAAGATGAGGATGCAAGAAAATTATCAGTCATTATTTTTCACTTTTTCAACTCTATTGTTTTTACTAAGCCACTTTCCTAATCATTTGCAGCCACCGAATTGTCCTTACATGCTTCATAGCTCAAGAACTTTAAATACATTGCCTTTTTTAAAAAATAAAACTCCTATTCCATTCTTTGCTCTGGGATACAGTTTCCTAAAAATATACAGTTGACCCTTGAACAAGATGGGTTTGAACTATTCAGGTCCACTTATATGCAAAACTTGTTAATAAATTATATGAAAATACTTTCTCCTCCTTATGATTTTTAATAACATTTTTTCCTCAAGCCTATTTTGTTGTGAGAATAGAGTATATAATGCATATGACATACAAAATATATGCTTAAGTTATCAGGAAGGCTTGTAATCAAAAGCAGGCTATAAGTAATTAAGTTTTTAGAGAATCAACAGTTACATTTGAATTTTGGACTGCAGGAGAGGGCTAGCATTCTTAACCCTACATTGTTCAAGAGTCAACTGAATTCACAGAAAGTGAGTCTTGTGGGCTGTGAATGCTTTTACACATTAAAATAAAATATTCTGTGATCAAATAAATTTGGTAAATACTAGGTTGAGTGGTTTCTTCATTGAAGAACTTTCCAGCAACTTTTCTGTGTAGATGTGCCTTGTGAAAATCCCATAGGAGGTCACGTTCCTAATTTTAAAAGTGCTACTACCTTCCATGTCTTATAATTCTTGAACAAAAATACATCCAGTGCTCAGGTCTTTCAATAAGAGCAGCTAACACTTAATCGTCCTTTTCACATATGAAGAATCCATAACACAGATTGATCAAGTAACTTGACCAAGATAATGAGAGTATTCTTTGGCTTATAAGGAACAAGTTTGTGAGTTTTGAGATAGTGTTTTCTCTCAATCCACAAGCCTGAAACAGGTCCCAAGTGCAAAAGAGCATGATGATACTACACACATTCCAAAACCCTGGCTCCAAAGACGTTGTTCTTTCTGGAATCTACAGCTGCTACCACCCCTTCTAATTTCAAACTGCCACCGCATGAAGGCTCCCACATACCTATTGTTTCCTTAAGCAGAAGGCAGAGCTATAGACACGTCAGCAGTGGGTACAAAATTTACAATCAAGAAGGTCAAGTATTCTGGTGGGAATGGCATCCCTAATACAATCAGTCACCATCCAGAAGGACAGGAATATCTTTGGGTTCAGCCACTAGTCTCTGCTTGAGGAGTAGCACAAATTGTTTATGATATGCCTCACTCCACCTACCCACACCACCCCCGCCCCACCACCACCACCATAGTTCTGCTGAGCAGCAGGAAGGTCTGAGAGGGGCTGCTAAACCATGGCTTTTTGGGTGCATCTGTGGTTGGCTCTGTTCACTGCACAGTTATCCACACACACATCCTGGCTATTCTTTCTCAGCCTGTTGACTTGGGAGTCACTGCAAAGTATTAAAGATGCAGCCAATAAATTAATGTAGCCCTAAGGAGGAGGAGGACCTAGCTCTCAATAGAGGTTAAGAGACTAGATTTGAATTCTGTGTTGTTTTCTCGTTTTGTGACCTGGGAAATGATCAAATTTCTCTACCCTTAGTTTCCTAATCTTGTAAAAGGAGGACACTTGGGAGGTTACTGTAAGTAATAAAGGAGATGACACATGTTTTCTAGGATGTGTTCCCATAAACTGACCCTGAGAAAAATATTCCCGTGCTACTAGTGCATTTTGGAAATGATTCCAGGAAACATAGCAGGGGAATAGAAGAATGGGCCTGGAAAGGGAAGGAGGCAAATTAAGGAAATGATATTAAGCAAGTTGCTGCTGTGGTCAGCAGGAACTTAATCCCACTGGAGAACTGTGGGAGATGGCAGACAACACACAGCTTAGAGTTATTCTGACCGAGGGTGAGGATGCTGAATTATTATTTACCAACTAGGGGCCCGGTGCACAAAAATTTGTGCACTCGGGGGGTGGGGGTCCCTCAGCCCGGCCTGTGTCCTCTTGCAGTCTGGGACACCTCGGGGGGGATGTCCACCTGCTGGCATGCCTGGCCAGCCTGGGTGAGGGGCTGAGAGCCATTTTCAGGCTGCCCACAGCCCCTTCAGGGTTCATGCACTGGGGGGTGGGAAGGCTGGTGAGTGCAGGCCTGGACGTTTCCCACCGGAGGGCCCACGATTGCACACGCCTGGTGGGCCCACACCGCTGACGGGACACACCAGGCGCAGAGTTGGGTGGCAAGCCAGGGGCGGACGCTGGTGCAGAATCCCTCGGTGGGGACCTGCTGCTGAGCAAACACACCCGGGGTGGAGCTGGGCAATGAACTGGCTTCGGATTCTCCGCACTGTGCAGCAGATGCTCCTGCACGCTCTGTGGAGGCCCCTGGGGGCGGATGAAGGTAGTGGACCCTGGATGGGTGTTCCTGGACACCCTGCGGAGGCCCCCAGGGCAGAACCAGGCAGTGGACCCAGGACAGGCGTTCCTGGATGTCCTGCAGAGGCCCCCCGGGGGGCAAAGCCAGGCAGCAGACCCAGGACGGCTGCTCCTGCACACCCTGCAGAGGCCCCGTGCTCCTGCATGCCCTGGGGAGGCCCCCAGGGGGTGGAGCCAGGCAGTGGACCCGGGACAGGCGCTCCTGGATACTCCTCAGAGGCTCCCGGGGCAGCGCTAGGCAGCAGACCCAGGACAGCTGCTCCTGGATGCCCCGAGGAGGCCCCAGGCCAGACCCCCCACTGAGCTGACACACCTGGCACAGCTATGCTGGCCGGCGGTGGAGGCTCCCAGTGCAGAGCCGCCGTGCCAGCCTCCATCTTGGCTGGGTTAATTTGCATACAGCCGCTCTGATTGGCTGGTGGGCGTGGCCGTGAGCAGAGGCTCAGCCAGCCTAGGCAGGCAGTTGCAACCGAAGGCTTTGGTTTGCTCTAGCTCCATGGTTGTTGGCCTCCATCTTGGCTGGGTTAATTTGCATACAGCCGCTCTGATTGGCTGGTGGTAACAGCCAATTTGCATGTTTCTCTTTTATTATATTAGATTAGACTAGGGGCCCGGTGCACAAAAATTTGTGCACTTGGCAAGGGGAGGAGGGGATCCCACATCCTGGCCTGTGCCCTCTCACAGTCTGGGACCCCTCAGATGGGATGTCCACCTGCTGGCATGCATGGCCAACCTGGGTGAGAGGCTGAGGGCTGTTTTCAGGCTGGCCACAGCCCCCTCAGGGTTCGTGCACTGGGGGGTGGGATGGCTGGTGAGTGCAGGCGTGGACATTTCCAGCTGGGTGGCCCACCATCGCAAATACCTGGTGGGCCCCCACCACTGAAAGTTGAATTGCCTGAACTGCATTCTGACCATTCTCAGTAGCTTTCAGTAACCTGAGCATAAAAAGAAAGAAATTAAATGATAGCATTACCCAGTAATCAATGGTATTGTTTTGCTAGGTGGGTGTTTTGGAATAATGGTACTACAAAGAGAAAAAAAGATTGTGCTAAGAGAAAATTAGATAAGACTATCATAGTACACAACTTAAAAAATAAAATTTAGAGATTGGAAAGGAAA